>OX101788.1:48162678-48165178 GCA_944452715.1 Ophion slaviceki | reverse complement strand
TTTCGCAGAGAAGTACGTACGGAATTTCTGATTAATCGAAAACTTTTCATTTTATGGGCAGTTTTATACGAAATTTTTCACCGAAAATTCAAGTTTAATTCAAATTCAAGTTTAAATACCTACAACTTTTGAATAGAACAATATTTTTTTTAACTCCGTACATACTTCCCTAGGTATTCTAATGTAGATTGACGAAAATTTTTGTTTTTTGTTGTAGGTTAAAAATTGTGGATGCTGAATGTCACGCCGCGGAGAGCCTAAAAAAAGATAACAAAAGAAAATATTAGTAGTCGGCCATTTTGTACATCGAAAAAAAAATATATATTTTTTCTAACAGCTTAATATTCATACTAAATAGATTAATTGTATGAGTAAATCACTTTTTCATACGAAAAAAAAATTGTTAAATTCGCACTTGATTTTATACCCGTTACTGTGGCCTAAGCCCTTAATCAGCCCGTATTTTTTATTTTTCCCAAAAATGTACTGGGATTAATGGCATTGCCAAAATAATGATTCACATCCACAAACGCGTATTAAAACTACAATTTGGAAGATGTAAATGAATTGAAATTGAAGTAGTGTACTGATCAGAAAAGCACCCCATTAGTCCTTACTGGTTACTAAGATGATCGACGGTTTAAGGAAGTTAAATAAAAAAGAGGACTTGGCGATTAGAACTTCTGCGACGGGCAGACTTGCACAGCAAAACCCTCAGTCAGAAAAAAATGGTATAGAGTGCACAGGGTCGTAATATCCATGTTTTTTTTGCACAAAAATTTGGTGTGTCAAGGATTATTTCCTAATCCAACCTAAATTCCAGTTATAACGGCAGGTGGTAATAGGGTTTTTGGATAGAAGAATGTTGGTGTATTTTTCAATCTGATTGACGGGAAATCTTTTAACGCAGTATTGTCGTCTAGAGCGCTGCTTTGGGAGTGATTTTTCCGATGGAGTAAATGAAAAACTGTTCTATCTTTCTTTCTGGAATTTTTTACACATGTTTATTGATTCTTCAAAAATATGTAACAAGTTTTTAAAAAAATCTATTACAATGTACTTTCGTACGTTTGTTTACAACAATGCGTGGGAAACGCCCCCAATTGGCGACCAGTTTTGTGGACGTTGTTTGAATCCGAAAGAAAACCAAATCTATTCTTAATCTGTATCAGTGTGTGATAGTTGGTACTAGGTGGTACAACAAAAGAATTACGAGGTGGTGGCATGTTAAACTTTTATTATGAATGTTTCCTATTTTTCTGACTATTCTACGAGTTACATGAAAATCTTTAAAAAAATTTTTGTCTTAATTCTCCTACCAACTGAAGGTATATGCTAGATTTGAGCTCAATCGGCCAATTGGTTATCGAGATTTCGTGGTTGCCGATTTGAAAAGCATCGTTTTTACACACGTATTCAGAAAGGTCTGTAGAATAATCAAATAAAAAAAACTATTATTTTCAAATTTCTAGAAAACAATACTGCCTCAAAATGTCTAAATTGCGTCTTCTGCAGCGTGTTGTCTTTGGCAAAGAAAACTAAGTCGATAAAACTAAATTCTAAAGTTACAATACTACCACAATTGGGGCAGTTGGTACTGTATTTTTATAGAAATACCGAATTTTTTATAGTACTTTTTTCTTCTTTTTCTATTTGATTTTGATAAATATTTCGAATAGGGGACCTACGACGTATCGGTTTGACCTCCTCGCATGTTGTGGAAAAACGAGGTTCTGAATACACTGCAACAAATTTTAGCCGTCACTAAATGTCAAAAAAAATATATTATTAATAAAATAAATATTAAACAAGTAAACATACATGTTAAAATTATATATATATATATATATATATATATATATATATATATATACACACACATATATATATTCATAATAAATATATACACATACGAAATGAAGATCTCAAAGATTGCGGGAATAGAGACGTGAACACGGACGCATTGAGAAATACTTGTTTGAGTAATACGAATACGTTTAACGTAATAGAAAGCAATGAATTAAATCATAAATAACTTTTCTTAACGCAATGGCTAAAATGTGTTGCAGGGCATGCAGAAACGCTCCTTTTGTAATATTTATTAAGGTCAAGTGGACTCGGCGAGGATTCTATTCAGAATTCTATTCAGAATATTTGCTTTGGTTTTTGCATTCAATTGCATAATTTAATCGTCACACATTGTTCATGATTTGAAATGGTGTCACGTGTTAGCACAGGGCACAATCTGCAGAGTTCCTTAAGGAGAGATATACACCTAGATGGTCGAGGTCGAGGATTTAGAAGCTATGAACATTCCGTCGACCGTAGAAGACCTACACTATGGGCCTGGTATCGATGATTCCATGTAAGTTGACAAATTTCATGATTTATTCATTCCCAAATTTTCAAACGCGTTTTTCTCAAAGCCACGTTTTTCAAATCGGTACCCAAAATTTTTCGAAAACCAATGAATCTTGAAGTTTTTTGTGGTTACTCTATT
>OX101788.1:48092422-48162478 GCA_944452715.1 Ophion slaviceki | reverse complement strand
GTGTACGTAGCATAGAAATAAAATACGTTTTACCGGACCGTGGGCAAGCGCGCCTGTATGCTCGAAAGAGGCGTTTTATTTCTCTACCAAATTTATGGTGTTTGAGTGAAAGCGTAAAAGAATTGAAGAGACGCGGACTCGGAACGATTTTGCGAATCACTTTTCGACCGTGTTGTCGATTGATGATAGTTGAGAATGTTAATTGGATGTAAACTTTGGGCTGCTTGTACGAAAGGGACCAATCTGCGGAAATAGTCGAAACTAGGTTTATTCGAAGACTGGGAAAACCGTACCCGGCTCCGCTCGGAAGCAAGTCGAACGCGGGGTGGCGCGGGCTTGCTTGCACATGTTTACGCGGCCAATTGTCTTACTGCGAGTTTTAAATTTTTGTTCGCTGCTCAGCCTCCCTCTAACCTTGATGGTACGTAGCTTGAAACTTGCACCGGAAAATCCAAGGTACACTTGTGAAAACCTCATCCAAATCGGACCGTTGGTTCCGAAGTTTATCGAGTACTGACAAACCGACAGACACTTCCGTTATGAGTGTAGAGAAGAGAAGATACGGAGACTATTATTTCGCATTTATTTCAGGCCTTCATTCAGATCATTATTAATTATTTAATGGAAGATTTTTTCGTCACGAGTGTGAGTATGATTTTAAGGTAGTCAGAGTACTCTCCAAAGGTGAAGTAGAATATGTGCCACGTGGCATACGAGTGCGAGGGAAATAGCTAAAATATCCGAATAGAGGTCTTCAAAAGATTAGTAACATTTAGGGCAAAAGAAAATCGTCAAGCCCAATATAGGATCGGTAAAATAGAATGTATGTGAGGATAATATTTTCGCGATATCCAAAACACAAGGGGAAATTAATTTACATATTCTTCCCCCGTTCAGCTTTGCATAGAAGAATATAAATAGTTAGACGTGTTCGACGAATGGGCGTTTAAAGTGATACGGACGAGTTGGCAATTCGGGGGTGAAGATCATGGGAATCGAAAAGTGGTTCTGATGTGACGGATTCATCAAGCATGTTGCGTTCTCGAATATTGGTACCTGTTGTCTTTGGGCATTTCGAATGGACTAGTCCGTTGACGACGATCGTCGTCACCGTTCACCAATGTCTCGTTGAGGAACTCGGCAAGTTCGTGGAAACGTTGAAAAACAGACGGATTCGAGTTTTTGAAGGGGCATTAGTCAATATCGCAATTGCCAGTAGCAATAAACAAACAGATTACACTAAGAAGTCGGCACGATCTGTAGAAACGACAACACAGTTATATTGTATATGATAAATATATATACTTTTACATGGTAGGTGTACATATATTAGTACTTGGAGCTTACCATCGAACGTGCCTCGGCTCAAAAGCGGCTTCGGCGAATAAATAATTAACGATTATAAATTCACCCGTTTCGATGCTTTCTTCTCTGTCACGACGATATATAAAGACGTAGGCGTCCTGGTGACCACTCGAGGAGATATATACCGAACACGATAAATTTCTACGCAGACAGACGCGGGTGCTTGCACATTTATTTTTATTTTTATTTACGTCACCGGCCGGTCGATTAATTTTCGAATTTTAATGCCACGCCAACGAATCGCTTTTCATATGCGTGCCATCGTCTTTCCGTATGTGTGCGTGTATCTCATGTAGGCTCATATTTATTGGAACTTGATGTGAAAATACTGCCTTACAAGAAAAAAATGTTCATCAAATATCAGGTTCGGCTTTTAGTGTGTCGTACGTTGAACGATAGATATTCATCAATAGGATGATGAACTCGTGACGGTCGCGTGAGAGAAACGATTAGACAGTATTTTCGACATTTTTGCTTTCTCGTAGAAAAAGAAATCGTTTTTTTTTCACGGAAAAAAGTTTTTAACGATTTTCATGCCGTAATACTTGAGGTATCCTGAATATTCAGTCAATCATGTTTCGAAAAGTTGTACGTAAACGTGCCTGCGCTTATGCTCGCATCGTCAAATTTAGATAGTTTTATCCCAAGAATCCCTTTTGCCATCCCGCTGAAATTTGGAGAATTTTTCATTACAGCCAAAATATTCTTGTTATTTGTCATTTGTGTCAAGGTTCATTAAAAAAACTAAGAGAGCCCAATGCTGAACATTTTTCGTGAATTTTCTGCCACTCTGACCAAGATATTGTATTGGGCAACAATCAATGGAAAGTTTCATCGCTCAATAGATTTTATAATAATTAAAAAAATTTGGAACTATAAACTTGCGAAGCCCGTCTCCTGTTCTCTCTGACCCTTGTGAATTTACCGGGCTGGTGTTTGTCTCATAACTACGGAAGACATACATTTTTTGGTTAAGTAATTATTTAAAAAATTGTAACCAGATCTTTATTCATTTTTCTTCATTAATAAAGATTTGATATTGAATTGCGATCGATCTGACATCTCAATGTAAAGAGAGAGAGAGAGAGAGAGAGAGAGAGAGAGAGAGAGAGAGAGAGAGAGAGAGAGTCAGATAAAGAATTTGTACGTCAATCGTTTAAGTATACGGTAAATTGATGCAGTACTTGTCGCATTAAAGATTACATCCTCGAGTACCGAAGAATACCAAAATATTTCACTTATGAATCTCATAAACCGATTGATTAAATGCCATGATCCTTTCATGTCATGACGCATCGAGGATACTCGAATGAGCCAAAGTGTGTCACGATTTTTTCGATCGTCCGTTTTCGATTAAAACGAGACAGAAAAGTACTCGAAACTCGGCCGAAGGTTCAATGTTGGTAAAAATCTGGCATACATGGAATAAAAGCAATGAGCCGAAATTATTTTATTTATAAATAACGAAATGTATATTGTCGTTTGCAGAAAATTATCGAAATGGGGTTACTCAATGCACAGAGTAATGAGTAACCTTGTTGAAATATTAAAAGATTAATATTAAAAGTCAGTACAACAGTGTCTCTCAAATTGATAGTTTCTTCATAGGGGGCGTACACGAATTACCTAACGTCAAATTTCCCAATTCCCCCCACCCCCTTTATCCCGTTACGTAACGGGTGCTTTGTCGTCAATAATTGCGATTTTTATTCATAGACATAACTAATTATGAAAGCATCGGGTTTATACTCATTTTATGAAGTATATATTTAGTTAGTTTGATACGAATTTTTATGTAATAATCTTTCAAATGAACCGAAATATATGTCTTGATTTGACGACGAAACGAAAAATGTCTCTTCATTGTCCTATCGATATCTTTATGAAAGGTTATCTGTAAATAGAAAGTCAATAATTAATCGTTATCTATATAAGTGTACGTATCGTTATGCTTCGCGATTTTTTTATTTTTGTTTTTTTTTAAATGAAATTCAAGCCCTTTTAATTCAAGAATTCTTCAAAAATAGTAATTACCAAAGTTTAAAATATCGGCTACGTACGGCCTTAGTCACTGCGATTACAAAAATATTTTTGTTAAATGAAAATCGATTCACAAGTTTTTGAGTATTCGCTGGGACAAGGTCGAAAAAAGTAGTTTCGAGAAAAACGCGTTCGAAGTTTTCGTTTCGATTTTCTTGATATAAACTTGTGTTTTTTTCTAGAATATTGATACTTATATTAAAGGGGTCGTCTATTAATCACGTAAGGTTTTTAGGCCACTTTTTAACCCCCCCCCCCCCCCCCCTAGAGATATGTGGTGAGGTTTCTAGCCCCCCCCCCCCCCTTGCACAAAAAAATACACATGATAAGTCACAACCCCCCCTAGTCATGTTATCCAATCCCCCCCCCTATTTGAGCCTCACGTGATTAATGGACGACCCCAAAGTATCTAGGCGCGAACGATATGACGTCCTTCATCTTCATTATATTTCCCAAAATGATAAGGCCCTGCACTTCATCTATTGTGAACGATGCAACACCTGGAGGGACTGAGGACGCTAACCGGTCGCGCTACCTGTTCTCACTAAAGTTACTATAACTCCGTCAATTTTTGGACTTGTGCATAAACATGCTGCCAACGTATTTTTGAATATATGTACTTTCAAGAATTATAAAACACAAAACAAAATGTCCTTTTCAAATGTTGCTTGGGGAAACTGGAAAAGTTACGGTGCAAGTTCTTGCACAGCGACTTCCCCCCTTAACAGACATTTCGTATGGAAAGCTGTCAACTTTCGGCGGTAAAATTGCGCGCGAGTTTTAAATTCAAAACTTGAACATGCAGAAACTTTGCTATTTCTGGCGGTTCTAAAATCGTGACGTAACGCAAACCTTGACCCCCCTCCCCGCACGTACGTAGACCGTAACGCCCGGCGTGACCCCAAATTGCGTTACGTAACAAGCGTACGGCCCCTAGTCTTAAAACACTCTGTGAAACACTGGAAAAAAAATTCGGTAGCCGTCTCGAGTAGGATAGTCGAGAATATATATTTTATGTGCAAGGTTCTGCCGCAGATGCCAAAATATGAAGATTTGAAAAGAAGAAGCTTCGTCTTAAGGTTGCAAGGTGATAGGACACATAAAGTTGGCAACAGACGATTTTACTTGCGCAAAAAGTTCCGAAATTTCCTAGTGAACTACACTGAAAAAAAAAATGAGTTCGTCCATCCAAAATTCAGTTGGTTTAACAAAATTGTATCTTTAAATACGTTCAACTTGATTTTTGATTGGCATAACAAAACAGTATAGTTGGGCAGAAACCAATGATACATTTAAACTATCTGCTTATGTGGCATGTCTGAGCGACTGTTAAAACAACAAAATTTCAAAACAACAAAATGCATTTTGCACATTCAACGACTCTTTTTTCTCAGTGTACGTTTATGAATATACGTCGACCGGCTCTACATCTGTTTCACGAACCACTCAAGCTTGAAGCGTCGCTGCAGATGACGAAATGGACCGAACAAAATAAAATCTTGTCACCAAAGTGTAAAGATATCACGAAGCAAACGTGCCAATGTGTAACAGATTTTTGTGGAAACAATTCAAACAAGGATATTGAAAACTTCACCGATTAAACCCACGAATAGTCATAAATATTCCGAGATCAAGTACGCCGTATTCCAATAACCCTTTTATTTTTCTCGAATTGATTTACATATTTAATCCTCGTTTTGCTGTGGACTGCAATTGCGCCAGAAAATCTGCAGAGAGCACGGTAATTTAGTGGTATTTTTGGATCGTTGAGCAACTGAAAAGACCCAGATTGCATGGGATGATCACTGGGAGATCCGATGTCTCTTTCTGGACATACAATTGGAATTGGAAATGGATTGATACAAAGTGACGATTTTATTGGTCATTTATTCAAATGACCAAATTCTTAGACGTCACCGATGTGACAATCACCAATCGGCCATGATTGTCGGGAGAGAAACGGTTCTGTCTTATATTTCATTCCTACGTCTCCTCGCAATGCTGTATGCGTTTAAGGATCGGTTTTAGGTGCAGGCTTGTATCTAAAATCGACATTCGATCGATATAAATTCTGGTCCGCGAAAGGTCCAGAAAAAGCCGCATCACAGTTTGATGACTGGCACTCCCTCAATGTACAATGGTCGGGTCATTTTTTACAGGCGGATCGAGGTCAGTGGATCTTCCCATGCATAAGCAATGCATTTTATCTCTGTCTTCGTGGATACTGACAAAATCGGAAATATCGCCATTTTGATCAAGGGATCAATGAATGCCGTTGCTCGTCCTCCTTCGACTCTTGAATGCATACCCTGGGTAGTTTGACACATTGCAAGAAATCGCGTTGCTGCATAATCGCGAGGCGAATCGTTTGTTCATCAAGATTTATTTTTTCGGCATTCCGGAAAAAAGTTTGTTCTTGTTAATGTCATCGGAGGATTTGCGAAAAAAAATAATAAATTAACGAGTATAATCTGAAATATAATCTGCTGGAATTTAATCCCATAACTATGCGCACGACTCGATATAATAATTCTAACGATAACTTCCGCGAATGCCGAAATCAATTTTTTTTAAACACAGCAACTCATAATTGTCTTATCTTGAACCATTTTTTTACAACGTTTAATCAATTTTTATTGAACATTAGAGCACTTTATCATTCTGCAGAAAATATCGCCCAACGTTTTACGACGTCCATCGAAACAATTATACTGCAACTTTGTCCAAATGATAAGAAACAATGTCAATATTACACGCTGTACAGCATCCAATTTCCGTATAACAACAATATTTTCCCATAGAAGAAAAATAATTTCCCATAGATCCCTAATGATTACAAACCCGAATCAATACAAACATGGAAGTACCATTCTTCCGAACAGCTTTTCATAGTTATGTCG
Organism: Ophion slaviceki; assembly: GCA_944452715.1. Lineage (NCBI taxonomy): Eukaryota > Metazoa > Arthropoda > Insecta > Hymenoptera > Ichneumonidae > Ophion > Ophion slaviceki. The sequence continues at coordinate 48,156,173 of OX101788.1, read as the reverse complement.
TAGCAGGACGGTTGTCGTTGGTTTTTTAAAACATAGACGGCGTTTGATCACGTTCAATGACTAAAGCTAAATAACAGAAGTAAGAACAGGTAAAATGTGTAGATTAGGGTGATTCGTTTCAGGGCAACTTTTTTTTGACCCATCGTGCCCGAAAACCTTTAGTTGGTACCCAAAAATGAACTTACGTGAAAGGGGGGTGTTTTAAAAAAATATTTAGAGGTCGCGAATCAAAATTGAAGGTTTCCCATTTGATTAACATTGAAAAAAAAATGTTTTTCTCCTTATTAGTGTTACCATTCCGCGAATTTTGATATCGCGATATTTTCCAAGTGGGTTCTCATAGGAAATGTGATACTCCACAATAAAGTTCCTTGAGCCATGGCCGTAAATTTAACCGTTTCAGCGGCATCATTATTTCAAGTGAATATTGTGCAAAATATCTATTCCAACGGCTGTAACGCCTAAGCTATTAGATATATCGAAAAAATTTAGATGAGAACTTTGTAGAGAAAGTAATTTTCTACAAAAAAGTCTTATAAGCCGAGCCCGAAAATTCAACTCTTTCTCAGCTATAGGTGGATGAAGTAAAATAAATAGATTTTTTTTAAACAAAAAATATCTATTTATTTTACTTCATCCACCTATAACTGAGAAAGAGTTGAATTTACGGGCTCGGCTTATAAGACTTTTTTGTAGCAAATTATTTTCTCTACATAGTTCTCATTTGAATTTTTTCGATATATCTAATAGCTTAGGCGTTACAGCCGTTTGAATGGATATTTTCATACAATATTCACTTGAAATAATGATACCGCTGCAACGGTTGAATTTACGGACATGGCTCAATGAACTTTATTGTAAAGTATCATATTTCCTATGAGAACCCACTTCGACAATATCGCAATATTAAAATTCGCGGAATGGTAACACTAACAATGAGAAAAACATTTTTTTCAATGTTAATCAAATGCGAAACCTTCAATTTTGATTCGCGGCCTCTAAATATTTTTTGACAACACCCCCCTGTCATGAAACTTCGTTTTTGGGTACCAACTAAAGGTTTTCGGGCACGATGGGTCAGAAAAAAAGTTACCCTGAAACGAATCACCCTAGTGTGGATACAGTACGTGCAATTAATCGTATCATCTGTGTCGAATCAAGTACTATCGGGCAACGCTAATACGGTGACCAGGAAAGGTTAATAACAAAAATGGCTACGTGCCCTCGGAACGTACAAAGATACAAATAGCCGAACCGATATTGCGATCATAAATTATTGATTCTCATTTTACAAAACAGTGTCAGATTGTCTGTCTCAGTGGTATAAAGTAAAATTAGATAAACTTCGGGAAGACAGTTCGCGTCGAAGCACCGTAAAATTTTAACGAATCACTATATTATTTATAATCACGCCATCGGTATTTTGTTTGCAAAAGACTATGTTGGTACGATCGCAAGTAGCGCAGGTCAATGAAAGTTGAGAAAAATCGTCAAATGTCGCTATAACCGCCCTCTGTATATGACAACAGGGTTATCTTCAGGCGTGGCTGAGGACACATCTCTTGGTTGTCACACTCGTTATTGGGAGTGATCGAATTCAGCAGGTTATCCTTTTTATCCGATAGTTGTCAATTCAAGATCAGCATTCGGTCGATCAGCCCGACCCGTGCAGAAATTTTGGCAGGGATACAGCTGGATTCTGACTTGTATCCCGGGCTCCCAGTCGGGATCTAGTCCGATATCGGATCAGATTCTAAGACTAAATGTAAGATCCGTAAACTGGATTCCATTAGGGATCCAGAACCGGATCCTTTAATGACTCTAAATAGATTCCCCATGGAATCATTGAGGAATCTTGGAAGGATCACGGGTAAATACAGGCTGAAATAAAATGGCAAAAATGGAATTATTGCATGTTAAATTTATTATAAAAATAATTAACATTTATACATTTTTGGTGAATTAAAATATCAATTTAAAAAATGAAAGGTAAGAACACCATAAAAAATGGAAAACTACGACCGGGTTATCGTTTTTTGGACTACTTGGCGTCCTTTGCGTCCATCTCAGTCTTTTGCGTTGGATATTCCTATCTATAGAAATTGGAAATTCCTATCTATAGATAGGAATTTTATAGATAGGAACCTCTAGATGGAAATTCCTACTTATAGATAGGAATTTCATAGTAATACCGAAAATACACGTGACGCCAAAATTTTCAAAGATATGCCATCGTCGTCATACATATTCCGATGCGGATGCAAGTTGGATTCTAACCGGGTTACCGGTTTTGGGGAATCCATGACAAATCCTGATCGGGATTTGATCGGACATAGGGTATCCCTGTCAAAATTTCTGCACGGGGAGAGACCATATATTTGCGACGATGTCTCTTGCGCGTGATGATTCTTTGATGATGTTTGCGACAATGTCTCCTGCGTGAGATGATTCTTTGATCGAAAAGATCAAACGCTCGAAAATCCGAGAGCAAGGTGAACCACATCGATATCCTAAGATGGAAGGCGACGATAGACTTCATTATCAAAACGATGGATCCTGTATCTTGTTTCGCCTATATTCGTCTTTTGCACTCTGGGCATCGTCACGCCGACGAAAAATTCGGATCCTGTCACGCCTTGTTTCTTCTTCTTGGATTCGTGTCCTTTTCTCAACCTTGTCCACTCGTCTGTTCGTTTGTATTTTTTCCGCCTCTTTTTTTTTCGTTCTCTTCTTTATTGTCTTTATAAAGTCGGGTGCGCGGTAGCTGTAACTATGAGGCGAGATTCCAGGAGCGTCTTTACGGGAAAAACGTGCGTTATCCAAGGCCGCGTCTCCGAACGAGGTTTTTCCTCTTTGCCATTGCGCGTTGTTCGCTACTCGCGATTCGTCCTGGCCCGACCGAAGGATTTATGGCCTCGTCGTGCCGAGGTCCCGTCCTTGAAATTCCACGAAAGCCAGCTAGCGCTAGTGGCAGGAGCCCCGTTGGCGTCAACTAAAACCCGGGGGCATTGTTTGGAGTGAAAGTTTGCGCAATACCCGGCTTTCGTAGTATTATGCCTTTTGCTGCTTTCCATTTTGCTCAATGCCCGCCAGTCCCCTCTTCACCGCCGATCCTACATCCTCGGTTAGAAAATCCAGCTTTTTCTTTGCGACATTCACTTGGATTTACTGGCCCGATGTCCTTTCATCTTGATACAATTATTCCGACACTTCCTTTCGTCTTCATGGTTCCGGCCGCCGCACTCACGGACAGCTGTGGGTATGTCCTTCTTTGTGACTTATGACGGGGCCGCATCGAGGAATGTTTACACGCTAGACTCTTAGATAGTCAAAAAACAAATACCATTGTTGATTATTTTTTGAGGGCTCTTGCTGCATGCAATTCCGAATTATATAAAACCATTGTACCCCAGGGTGATCATAGCTGTTGAAAATATCGTAAGACTTCGATTCTGAACTACAATATTATTAATTTATATGTCTACTACATTATTAATTTATATGTCTACTACTTATTTATATGTCTTATATTATTACTTACTTATATTATATTATTACTTACTTATTTATATTATTATTACTTACTAATATTAATACTAATTATTAATTAATTAAGTATTAATTAATTATACTATTATATTATAGTATTATAGTATTATTATTATATTAATATTATATTAATTAATACAATATTAATTATTATTAATTATATTAATTATATTATATATTATATTATAGTATTATAATTATATTATATATTATAGTATTAATTAATTATTAATACTAATTATTAATTAATTAAGTATTAATTAATACTAATTAATACTAATTATTACTTACTAAGTAAGTAAGTAATAATAATTACTATTATTATTACTTACTTATTTATATGTCTTATATTATTACTTACTTATATTATATTATATTACTTACTTACTTATATTATTTATATGTCTACTACTACTACTATTATTAATTTATATGTCTTGTATAGCTGGCTCTGAACTATTGCTGAGGATGCGTATGGGTGCTTGTGCTAATGCTACCATGGCGAATAAAACTGATTTCGTTATTACATTAAATTATTGCTATAGAATTCTTATAAAACGTTCTCCTCTCAGATATGATGACGATAAAAAATGTTACGGGTCAATTGTATTTGACAGCAATCATTGGGGAAATTTCACGATCATTCGCTACATAATTATGAGGTTAAAAAAAATGGTTGAACGGATCGAAAATTGCGGCAATCGTGACAAGAGTTCAACATTGAACAAAGTAAAAATTAAAATATTATAAAAGTCATAAAGTTAAATATTAAACAAATGCGCGTAACACATTCATCAAAAAACTTTTGACTGGAGACTAGGGGCTTGATCCATATATTACGCTCTTTGCTACTGATTTTACCGTACACTTGAAGCATACATTTGATTATTTCAGATTTCGGCTAATTTTGCTTTGACCTGTATTTTCCATGCAACCTTAAGCCGAGGCTAGATTTGATGAAAAGTGGAGATGAAGGAGTGAATTTCGTATCGTGCTGCAAAAACTGAGAAAGAACACGCGATTACCCCTCACGGGATTAGTATCATTGATACATCTATATGAAGACGTTATGAAATCACTATTATGATGGATGGAGGCAAAATAATTGTGAATAATATGCGCGTTTACAGCGGTCCTTGCCTACCGGCACATAAGTAAAATATGATAATGAGAAAAAGTGGCATTCGTTTTTCAGTTTTTAGTATATTATAATTAACCATGATTTCGTATGATTAAAGCGCGTCAGCCGGGCAGTAGGATATTCGGCTTCGTTAACGACGCGGTTATGTTCCAAGACTTAATCAGTGTCGCGCATGTGCGCGTGTACGTGGGCATCCAAGTGTGCGTGCACATGTATAAATAGAAGAAAAAAACTACATTTTTTCACGTGGACAATTCACGTCTCAATGCCACTAAATCAGCGTCTCAGAATATAAACTATGTGAAAAAAAAAATGGATATGGCCCTTGGCAGTCTCAGCGTCTTGCGCCATCTTCCTCTCGCGTTCTTCTCTTTTTTTTCCTTCGTATTCACACAGTTATCCGTCCTTCTCACCAGGGTCCCAGGCCCCTCGATGCAATGGGTACTGTCCAGTCCCAGCGTCGGATCCATGCAGGCAGAGGCCTCAGCTCACGCAGCCACCAGGCATTCGTCATCCGGCCATCTTTTTCTTACGGCTTTAATTTATTGGACCCGCGAGGTTGGGAACTGAGCTCTGCCGCTTGGCACCGTTGAACACCCACCATATATATCGGATCCATGTACTTTCTCTCTCTCTCTCTCTCTCTCTCTCTCTCTCTCTCTCTCTCTCTCTCTCTCTCTCTCTCTCTCTCTCTCTCTCTCTCTCTCTCTCTCTCTCTCTCTCTCTCTCTCTCTCTCTCTCTCTCTCTCCTCTCTCTCTCTCTCTCTCTCTCTCTCTCTCTCTCTCTCTCTCTCTCTCTCTCTCTCTCTCTCTCTCTCTCTCTCTCTCTCCGCCCCCCTCCCCGCCCCCCTCCCCGCCCTTGCTCCTCTATCCCACTCATCTCATTTCTTACGAAACACGTGACGGAAAAGTCTTCTCTCGTTTTTTTTCCGAAGCTTCCCATCATCTTGATTTTCGAAAAAAAAACGTATTTCTTGTCTATAATTTAGAACTCCAATTTAGCGCTCGGCCGCTTTGCCTTGAGGCACGCACATTATATATGTCTCCTGCTTCTCCCTATTAACTTTTAATTCTTCAATTTAATCGAAAAATGCAGGCGATATTAATCTTTAAGCCTGTCAAGAGCTTACAACTATTTGAAATTTTTTTAAATATTGAATTTCGTTTCCGATGGATTCTCAATATGTGGTAGGTTAAACATATTTTCTGAAAATTTCAAGTCGATCCATTCAGAATTGAGGGAGTTACGTGCGTTTGAAGGTAGATTTCGCGAACCGTTGAACTTTAGAGGCGGTTTTCTAAAAAGGATTTTTTGAAAATCGGTGACCACGCTATCTCAAAAATCAATGCTCGGATTAACCTCGAATTTTACATAACAAAAAAAAGTGTTCGATCGAAGGAATTCTTTTCTGATGCTTTTTTATTCAGTCAACGAAATCCGACCGTTTACTTTAGACTGCGGCCATTTAAAGAAAAATCAATATTTTATCGAATTCTTCGTCCAAGTACTAAATAATTTTATGCAAAGACGAAGTGCGTTTGATTTAGTTATTTCGTACGATTTGTTTCCAAGTAGCACCGGTCATCGTGAAGGACCGTTTTCAAACCGCGGTCTACACAAACCATTGTCTCTGCCACGTTTATAAATATTTTTCAGTACAGTAATCGTAAAAGATACTCAAACCATGCTCTCAAATGTGAAAAAAAGTCAAACACCAGCACACGTTTTTCCAGAAAAAATGCACGAAAGTACCTCTCTTTTCCGGCCACGGGTTTGTGGCCGTCACAACCCATTAATATTTGTTGGACCTTGGGCCGATATAGCATGCATTCGGTCGGTAAAAATCGAACAGCAAAGCGCTCTCAGAGAAATTACACTTCGTGTACAGGAGGCGAAATATTCTGATCGTATTTTTATGGAACAGAAGTTATTGCTGTGCTTCTTTTTAAATATCGCACACGGAGAATCTGAAATCAGCTATCTCTTCGCATTCGTGGTGGCCGGGTCCGAATGCGCCATGAACTTGAGATCTTTGTCCGATTAAAAATCGTCCACTTGCTATGAACCTGACAATCATGTAAACGGTAAAAGGAAAATCTTTGATTGAAAAAAAATTATATTCCCAATGTTTTTTGCTATGCACTTTTGAGCTTGAACTCCACCCTCTACTTTCTCCCCATCCTCGACACCTCACTTTTGCAAGTTCTTTGGGGAAGGAGCACAGATTTACGCACAGCCACGCTTTCTTAATGCACCACTGTATCGCATTCCATAGTGGCCACGGAGAAACTGTCGAAAACCTGTACTAATACACGCTTAACAGACTTTTGGCCAAACTACGATGAGAAACACATTAAAACGCCGCTGAAACTACCGCCGATTGGAAAGCCCATTGATACAAAAGAATCGCGCTGAAGACATATCAGCGAATTTCGAATACCAAGTGTCCAGAACTTTTCCAGCGAAACGTGTCGGCTTTGGGGAAAAAGAGGTAGGAAGTGAAAAAATGACAAACCAACGATTCGACAGCAAAATATTTGAAAAGCCCTCTTAGATTATGCGTCGAAAGACAACAACGAGGTCAGCACACACGTAAATGCAAATCCAATTTTCGTTCTACTAAGCGTAACCTTCTGACGATTCCAAAAACTTCAAGCAACCTAAGGTTTCTTCAGGAAAAAAAAGTAAAATACTATTCGTGACATGTATCGAATATCCGTGACAGGCACGTGATTAAATTACCCAATGCTTCAAAAACACGTATGAAATGTGGTACGTATATCAACATTGAGTGAAATAGTATTCAATACGTTGATAAAATAATCGTTACGGACGCACGCGACCAATATATCTCAAATTCAAAAAAACATATATTAAATATCAATAAAATAAATTCTTTCAACGTTTCTACGCTAATTGCACTGGAGTTTCTCATATGCATGTTTATGTAGGACGGGGATCGGTTAATGGATCGTAGAGACATCGGAAGCGTAAGCAGTAGCTCGTTAACTTTACAGCTTTCCTTAATTTGCATCAGGTATGTAAAAGGCCTTTGTATCGGCCGCGAAGATAGCCAAACGAGGCATAGTAATCGCGGTCAGTGCCAGCCATCATCGTCGGAACTCGGTATAAAGAGCGGTCCAGTGGAAAACGAATGATTTAAAAAGACGCGGTTGTGGCGAGTTTCAGCCAGCACGGGAATTGCACCAGAGTTGACCCAGGTCACAGTTTGTGCCGGCACTCTTTGTGAAAAGGGTCCGTGTTAGCATCCATCCAGATGGACACACAGACAGAGACAGAGACAGCAGAAGAGAGCGAGACGGGGAGAGGGAGAGTTGAGAATGAGCGGCGCATGACATTCTGGCGTCGTGGAGTTGCATAAATTGAGAATGTGTACACATCGCGAAATGCCGTGCCTTATTGCTGAAAGATTGCAGGTGCAGACGAAAAATCGATCCTATAAACGGAGCTTTGTGTTCATACTCTCCCTTTTTTCGTGCTCAAAAGATTCCTCGCTATTCTATGCTCTTCACACTCTCTTTTCACTATCTGGCGATAATTTCGACTTTCTTCAGTGCGTTTTCACGCTACACGAGTATTACGTACACATTCATCTCTCATCGGATCATAATAGAGTAAAAAAGAAAACCACGCAAATAAAGTGATGTGAATGTTTATTAAGGCGTTACCCCCACTTGTAGCGCAAAAAAGGCCTTTTTCCTGAATTTTTTAAAAGAAAACTACAAAACTTTTTTAATCGATCAATATACCATCTTAAAGAACACATTTTGAAGAACTTTCAGTAATTTTTTTATTGAAAAATATTACATTGTTTAGTGGCAAATGGCCGTCAATGAAATAATGTTTTTATATACACGGTTTGCGGTGACCAACATTGCGGCGAAGTGGATCATCTGAAAAAAAAATGCGGATGGATTTAGTCAAATATAAGTATAAACTAGTCTTTAATCGAAGGATTTTAAAAAATATTCATTTTTCACAAAATGGCGGACAGTCAAAGTTAATGGTTCAATTTTAACGAAAAAAAAATCGAACGATTAAAGACTACATTTTTATGTATGAAATAAGCCTGCAAAATTTCAAGACGATCGGTTCATTAGTGCTCGAGTAATCTTGGTCACCGACTTCAGAAATGCCATTTTGAGAAAAACGCGTTTAAAGTTTCAAATTCAGTTTACACGAAGAAAATATTTTTTTTTGTAAACTTACATAGAGTCATCTATTCCGGGCCCATACAGAAGTATGGGCCCGGATACTTATACTTCAAAAAAATGTAATAAAAAAAAATCGATATTTTCAAAATCGCAAGTGGGGGTAACCCCTTAACTCACCATCGAGATGTATTGATTATATTTGTAAACACAAGCACTTATCATTGTGATTGGTAAGTACTTATTTGATCGAAACGTTTCCACGTTCACGATTAAACTAGTGCTAAAAGAAAAACAATCTTCGCAATTGAATGATTTTTGTTTACTTTGTCATTTGTTCAAAGCATCGAGTGAGCCGGATACATTTTGGTTTTTCGTTTTAACCGGTATGTTGTTTTATTCACCCTGCGCGTGTATTTCTATCGTCAAGCTAACTGTGTATAGGAAAAGTGTGTGGAAATACATCGTAAATAGTGCAGCACTAAATTTAGGCACTCTCGTAAAATCGAAACGCGAATCCCGAAGGATGGCGATAAAGTGTCTCTGCCACTGGGTAGGCAGTATATAAATGGGTGCATCGGTAGTTGCACGGAGGAATTGAAAAGAAGAAGGAAAGGGGGAAGCCGAAGAAAGGAGTCAAGTATATATATAACGCGGTGTCTCAAAGTCAAGGAGGTATCGACATATGGATTGCGGCTTAACAGGGCAAAGTGTGTCCGGCCCGCACGCAACTTAAGTGACTTTCGATGTTGGCGTTGGTGAGCCCGAAGAGCGGGAGAGGTGAGCACTGCGAGTGGCCGACAAGGCGAAAGGTAAACGCTATACACGGCGTGTTGGCGTTGGTGTCGGTGTCGGTTACCCGAGTGGGGCCCACCAGGAGGCGCTATAATTCAATGCGCGCGCTTTCGACCAGATAGCTAAATCACAACGACAAACCACTCGTAATCCGCGAAATGAGAGGTGCCGAGTGTTTCGAAGGGGGGAAGAGGGAAAGAGGGCGAGAGGGACGCTGGGAGAGATAGAGAAAACAGCGTTTCGGTCGCTATCGGTAAACGCCGAGGCTTGTCACTCGCTGCAGGAGTCAATGCCGCTGGTGGAAGGTTTCTGCAAAGCTCCAAGCAATTCATGACAAGAGCAGGGGCAACGAGGCTACGCGTTTTTGACAATCCTCGAACTTGTGTCCACTTTACTCAATAAGACTTTCAGGCGTAACTTTGATGCTTAAAACGGTTCTCGTGTGCCGAACTAGGACAGAAGGAGAAAAGCAGAAAGCAGGAAACGGAGATTGATTGACGAATTTAACGCGATCCTATTTTGCGGATTGTACCAAAAGTGGTACAAAATTCTGTCTGGACAATCCTTGGTTCATTACGGGCATGGATTTTAATGACGTGCAAGCAGCCCGTGTCCATTATCACCTATACTAATTGATCATCACGTTTATCACAGTGTCCGTAAGTAACGATGTGGTCAATGAAACCACCGGACACCTGATCAGTTGTCCCGAAAGCTATGCAAAAGCCCATTTCGCCGAAATCTAGATTCATTTATCCTGGCTCGCTTATGGACGTTTGTGCGCGTCAGTCGGTCAAGTTTTTTAAAGGCATCGTCATCGTTGCATGAGCGATTCCGTCGCTGTGAAAGGGTAGGTTAGCGAGAGGGCCAGAAGAAGGAACCGAACGTCGTGGACGATGTTTAGGTTACAGTTATATTTATAGCCCAACGTTTTGCCACCCTCTTCCGCCCACATTGACCCCTCGTGAGAGCGCCGCTGGGGTTGCCCTCTCCGTTGGTCCGTCCGGCATACACTGCGACGTCGTGAACGGCGCGGCGGCGGCGACGGTGGCGGCTCGGGCTGCCCTTGGTCTGACACTGGCAACAGCAGCGCCGCGTACACGACTAAGCAAGTCGAGGCGACGCTGCTTGTGTTCTCCACCTCCCCCGAAGAGGTGACGGAAAGAGGGGAAAAGCTTCTCCATCCGCGCGGCGTCTCGTCTCGGCTCGTCTCGCGTGACGGCTTCGTCAGCCGTCAGCCAAGCTCCGGATCGATACGCTTGCCACCCTTTGCCTCGTCCTTGTAGGTGCCACAACTCCCTTCTTCCGTATCACCCACCCCTCCTCTTTCTCTACGTTCTCTTCTGCTCCTTGACTCCGTCTCTGTTCCATATCTCATCCCACCGCATCGTCCTGCGGCCCCTCTGGCGCCTTTACGCTTCTATTCTTTCTATCCTTTTACCCTAGCTCCTTCCACACGTCTCCCGAGAACCGTCCGCGAATGGAACACGGATGACGCGCCGTTTCCTTCCAACGAAGTGCAGCTAATCCTCGCTCCCGCCCTACCGCATCCTTTCCTTCAGAGATCTACCTATTCGTTGAATGCCCTTCAGTTTTGCAAATGTTTCTTTGCTTCGACGTTATCGGCACGCCGTTTAATATATGGTTTTCTCAATTCTATGAGAATTGCGTTGGACTCTTCCTCTGGCAAGGTCGATTCTACCAAAATATCCAGTCAACGGTATTGTACGCTGCATTTTTGAGATCAATCTTATGAAGGAGTTTCGGAGACTAATTGGTCTCGTCATCCACTGAATGTTAGGTCCACGGAACACTCCCCCATCTCACCCCATTCGACTGTACTACTTTCCATTTTTAGTTCCTCGATTTGCGTCTTCAAATTGTCGCCTCTGCTCTTATGTGCAATCGATGCACATGCAATCTCCGTTTCTCGTAACAAACTGCCAAGTGCGGAAGGTAACTGGCGATCGGACTGCAGATGTTGAATATTGTTAACAGTCCAATTGGGAGGAGCTCGAACGCCTTTTGAGGTATTCCTTCGACGAGTCATAGGAGACATCGGTTAACTACACCCCCCCCCCCCCCCTGATTCAATCATAGCGACCTTATCGAAGATGCAGCTGCCTACTGGAGATAAGGACAAATCCTCAAGCGTACATAGACGAAAAATGGAGCTGCATCGTTATGGATAGGTATAGCACAGTTGAGTATGTTTGAGGTACTCTAGGTAGCCGGTGCGGTGTTTCGGTTGCTCAATGCTGCTGCTGGCCGGGTCAGCGGACGTCTGGTACCGCTCTCGGTCCTGCCCGGGCGAGCGACAGCTACCCCCACCCCGAAACTTATTTCGCTCTCTCACACTACAACCGTTTTCCTTAGCCGGCTTCCGTTTGGTGGTCTCTCTGCAGTGAATCGTGTTCTCGCGCTCACTCCGGATCACTTTTTGCCAGGCTCTCTTTGTCTGGTCCCCCAGACGCCTCGCGCCCCCGCAACGACTGTGTCGTCTCGTGCACGACTCCATTCTAGCTTTACCGCGACGTACGTGATGCCCACCGAGATGGACCACCTCACTATCAAAATGTACATTGAATGTGAGAATGTGTCGGTGAGCGGGCGAACTCTGAACATGTGCACGGCCTCGCAGCCCTACCCTCTTGTTATATGTATATCAGACATGGATAAAGTTTCAACAAGCACAGTGACGCGTCAGCTACTAAGCGGCATCGGAAGGAAAAGGGGCTTTGCATATATGTATGCGCAAACACAAACTATGTACTTATACACACACACATGCACTTTGTACACAGATGTATCCGCTGGAAGGGTAGCGAAAGTATCGTAGGCGAGAGTCCTGGCATTTCCTGTACCTTCGACACCAGCGAGTTCCATAGCAATCTCTGCTGATGTGATAAGCGAGAAAGAGACGCAAAGAAGAAAAGGAAGACGTGAAAGACGAGGCGGAAAAAAGATGGAGGAAATACAGGGAATCTGGAAGGTACCTTTGTATCGTTGCTTTCCAAATCATATCGAACGCTTATGTGAACATTTTATAGTAAAGCAGCATGAAAGACAGCGCAGTATTGGGCCGAGTTCGCTTTGAATGAAGATTTGATTCAAGCGAACGAATTTCTCTTTACGCAACATGATCGAGGAGCATCATCATTTAGATATATGAACGATATTTCGTTCTGTGTTCATGTACTGATCAGTACATTTGGATTGTGTGAGCGATAAATGGAATATATACTGGACTACGTACTATAATGAATGGAATATATGCTGTAATATATGGATTTTTATACTGATCAGTATATTTGGATTATGAGAGCGATAAATGATCGATATGAGCGATATGACGAATGGCTTTGTGTGACTAAGTAGCGAAGGAAATAAGGCGGCGACGAATCAGTGTCGGTAGCGCCTTTCAATTCGGTTAGTTATCGTTGTGATGGAGTTGTAACTATTGGAGAGTGAAAATACCGAGGCATAAGGCAGGGGCGAGAAAGTAGAGTCGTAATGGCATGTTTGCCAAGGCGCTGCTGTGTGATACTGCGCGTATCAATGCGTGTAGTTATCCCTGTCCACTGGTAGCACGTACGTGTGATCAAGATGCGGCTACATTCTCGATTTTGTATAAAGCCTGTTAACGCTCGAGTAATCGTAGAGTTTAAGCAATTGACCCGTCGGTCTGTCCTCGACTATGAACACCTTACAACTCGGTCTTATTGCTCAAGCTAGACATTATCACTGTGGTCATCACTTTAGCGATCAGTGAAGAACTTAATGCGCTTCAATCATAATTTTTCTCAACTCCGAGGCTTATTTTTACAACTAATACACTCATGGATGTCGACATTTTTCAATAACTGCAATTCAACGTGGTTGATTACCATTGACGTCACATTAAAAGTGAGTAATGTTTTGAGAATATATTCTATTAATTGTGCATTTATGGGTAATGATAAGTGGTATAATTGATATAAAAATGTCAGGTAAATCGTCACAGGGATGAATCGTTGATCACACGTTCATATTAATTTGCACGCCGACATATTGTATCGGTGCACATATACACGAACGAAAACTATGCAGATTTGGTGTATAGTAATATCAATTTGTACGCGGAAAGTTATGAACGGTCTGAATATTTTTTTCAAGTAAGTTACACAAGTATGTTGCGTGTCAGGAATTGAGATAAACCAGTCGACAGCTTAATAAGTCCATCCCACGAATACACTGATGATGGATGGCGCCTTATGGAATTTAGGTACTCTTTGCAGGACAATTTGAGGGTTAATTGTTCTTTAGAATTTCGCCGGCGAACGTCCATAAAAACCAGTTAGTTTTTTATTCTAACACTAGCCTGAAAAGTGGTCCACTCGGTACAATACCCAACAGACTTTTCATACAAACAGTTAGCAAAATGATTTAGCATCGCGCGAAAATCAGTTGCCTCCAGCGGTTAGATAATGTCGCTGATTCTGCCAAATTGGTGATAGACATTAGGTCATGTGACTACTTGTTTAAAATCTTCTTCGGCAAATACAACAAACCTTTGATTTTTCCTCTATTGTGATGATGAAGTCTTATTGTTATTAGCAGAATGTCGTTAAGAATGAGTCACAGATGAGTTCGGATCGCACCGCCACCAATGGAATTTTTCTACGTGCTTTTTCTGCCCGCTCGGTGGTGCGGAATCCACGTAAAAACTATAGGTCCGAAGGTTAACTGGTACCTTGGTATGCACCATTAAAAAAAAGCAAGTTGGAGGTGTCGTAGCTTTGATTCCCGGTGCCGAAGTCTTGCAGATGAAAGGTCGAAGGCGCACGAAGCTCCTGATATAAGACGGGCGAACCTCGACTATACCTATTTGTTCCGAGGCTGACATCTAGCAGGGCGTGACGAGCCTCGACTCGGGCTATAAAACCAGCGATGAACGGATAGGAGAGCTGTGGAAATAGGAGCCTGTAATAACCCTTAAGGGATTGGAATGCCAGTGAACCAGATGCTGTTATCAAATGATGCTTTTAAAAATATCGTTGTTCTTTCCTATTCCCATAAATGCGGTAAAATATACGAACGAAGTGATTACCAAATTTTCCACTGGTTAATGGGATCATTATATACCCTAACCTCTTAATTACATGAAATATAATGTGAAAAAGAAAAAGGAAGAACAATGGAGATGCGAGTCATGAGAAAGCTGTGGCTGAAGATTAAGGGCTTTCCCAAATATGCGCAGCTCTGATAAATCCAAACAAGCTCATATTTATTATGCAGATTTCTAATTGTTTGGTTCGCGGGTGATTTATTAGTTTAAAGTATATATTGCATATCCAGACATATGCTGGATATGTATACGTTGAAAGTATTTACCTGACCCGTCGGTCATGACAAATTTGTGTCATCCTCCCTCATCTTACAAACCTACGTTGTGACGTCGAGGGTGTTTCTAAGTGACCCATTGACGAGGGAGGGATCGAATCGATATTTTCCGATGCGTCGGGCATCCCTTCTATCGCACAATTGTGTACTCTCCGGATACTATTTTTTAAGGTTCAAGAAATGCATCTTATCACAGATGCCGTTATTCCACAAAAGTGAAACACGCGTTTTCACAACAGCTACGGCGACAGGTTACTGTGATAACAGTTTCTAATAGATTTCCATCGCAGTTACGATCATTTTACTTATTAGAGTTACTTATTGGAGAGATAAGATTTGGCTGTTGAGTGTGGCTTTTATTCCAGAACATTTGGGAAGCCACGATGACGAGGTGAAGCGATGGCGAGCGACGTGTCAGAATGACAGGTTATCGTGGGTCATTTCGCACACAGGAGCTCCCTCGTCCCGCGTCCCGTTGTTCTCCCTTGCTCGTCCGAGTGGCAGACAGGTGATGCACGTATTTGCGCAACGATTCAACTATTCTACTTCTGAGTACCTCAACATACATGTTCGAGATGTGTTACAATTATACGCTGTCGGCAATGCCAATCAATCAGTTTATCACGCAACGTCAACCGAGCTTGCCCGTCCAGTTTGTGTTAACTTTGTGGTTTCGGATGTGCCGGAACGTCGACCATCGTCGGCAATTTCCCCCCTCATCTTTGGTGGAGCATCACTTTCGTTTTTATTGCTGTAATCCAGCATCGCGTTCATACATGTTATTTTATTTACATGAAATTTGTGAGATATTTTATTTACATGAAAATTGTGAGATTTCACAGAGTTCTGCAAGAAAAATAGTGAATGATTTGTTATAGTTTTTCAGCTCTTTTGCTTTCGCGAGCATATACGAGTGCGGCGATATACACCATACCCATTGGTATCAAATGTGTACAGATATGTGCATACGAGAGGAGGTAGGATACCTCGAGGATGATGCGGCTGTAGTGACGCCAAAGCATAGGTGGGAGACTATCCAAGGGGGTTGATTTCTAATTTATGACGTTGGGGCGATGTGATGAACAGACGTCATAAAGCATGTCGCGTTCCACGTCTGCAGCTTACACTGCCGCCTCCATTAACCCTACCAGCGCGTCATTCAAACCACCCTGGCCGTCCAACTTCACCGTTCTACCCCCTCATCTTCAACCCCATATCGGCTCGCCCCTTCGGCACCTCAACCTTCTACATCCGTTATCTCAACCACGCAACGCCCCATTCTCTTTTACTCATTGTCAGCTTTCTACGCTGTACAACTACCTCTACAAGCGCTTTCAGACCTCTTACTAGAGAGTCAAGAGGTAATGTGCGAGTGGCCGAGAGCGTCCACTAGTTCGTCCCGCACCACAGAACGCTGGAAAAATTAGTATTATCTCACATGCAGAGGATAATTCGAAAAGGTACTTGCCAACGCGTGTGAGAACACGTACAACACAGGGTTTCGTAGTCGTGCGTTTGCACAACGATTTGAAGCATCAATGTTTAGCGAATATGTATAATTTATTATTATTAAGAATCTTTTACCACAATAATTTATTACCTCGAAATTTCGATATCATTTAATAACCCGTGATCATATTTCCAGTGGTGCCAGCGGGGCTAAGACAGGGTAGGTGAGCGTCCTGTGATGTTTGATGTTTCATTAACTGGGCTTTGAACATCATGCGGTAAATTTGTTTGTGCAGTCCTATTATGGAGTTTTCATAAAGTGAACTCAGCGATAACTTGGTTGTCCATATCTGTTGAACTTAGTCACCTGATTTTACTGACATAATTCTGATTGAAAGGTGGAAAGGTGGAAATCAAATGCCACCACCTAGAAATTCCTCAGATTTTTCGAATCCCCGTTCGAAAAATTAGGCGATGTGCGGCATACGTTGCATATTACTGGGGAGCTTAACATTTCGCAAATGAGGAGGTGAAAAAAATCCCCATTTAAAGCACATACTTGCAAAAATGCTTGTTATAGTTTTAGACCTATGCATCCATAACTCAAAGGCTGTGACAGACGGACGGACAAAGTTGTAACTGAAAACTGTAGGGCTGTGACAAATGGACACGACGAAATTATAAGGATTCCTTGGTTGACTACGGAACCCGAAAAAGAGGATCCGTTGTAAGCTGCGGTCGATTTGGCAGATGGTCGGAAATGTTCGAGAATAAGGAATAAGGGGAATGAGGAAATATCTTCCGTTGAATAAGGGATAAGGGTAGGTAGATAAGTTCAGAAGCATTTTGTTTTTTTCAACGATCCATACAAGTGGATGATCTATGTGTACGTGAGGAATGAAATGAATTCATTGATGGGCACGTCTACTGCACATCCTTTCAATAGTCTATCAATGAAATACTTATGCGGTCCAGAAGCATATATACAAGTTCGTGACACCCAGAACGCCAGCGGCCGATACTATTTTTATCGTCAAGCACGCGGGTAACAGACACCTAACTATAAAACATCGAACGTCAAGGAGAAAAGAGTTGAGGTTGTAGCAGTTCCTTGGCTTACTGACTGAGTCGATGAAAAAACTTCCCTCGTAGCCAAATCCGATGAAAGTATGCTCGGTATTTCTCAAAATACCCCATGCTTTACACTTTAAACCATTGTATCATATGTCAATGGGAAGCTATATAAACTTCACCGAATTTTAATGATTTAAGGCAAAATGGATTTACTTTGCACGACAGTCGATCTAGAGCGTCCGAAGGTCACCAGCTTCGACAGTGACGACTTCGTCGCGAAACCGTGGCTGTTGAAATGTGTCACGTGTCAATTATTGGAGCGCTGCTCGGTCACAACGTCGCACCAAAAACTGAATTCATCACACCCATACACACACTACGTTTGATTTTACCAAAACCAATTTTATTTGCTTCTTATCGCCGTAGTCGTGGTTACGTTGCTCAGGGCTCAACATTCACTGGCTAAAAATATCACTATAGAACGACAGGGGTGAAATTAGTGGCATGTCGAGAATGGTCCACGAGTATATGCAATTTCAAGAAGATGGAATGAATGAATAAAAACTAATGATAAACCCGATCGCCAGGGCCAAACTCTATTTATATCTGCTAGACGTTGAATGGAGAGTCTTTTCAAGGTAGTTATATCAGTATTATTATTATTCCTTTTGTTAAATTCATATCTTTTTATGTCACGCCTGTTTTTGGTTTCTTTCGTTGATATCTCGTTTTGTGGCACGATTTTTTTTATAAGTAATATTCATACTATTTGATATTAGGCATGTTTGTTGTCTGTATTTGAATTCTTCTACGGGTGCACTAGGACATAATAGAGCTGCATTTAATTATCTTCCCCCATCGTTTTGTTAATTTTATATTCTTTTTTCTTCCGCTCAGCGACCATTGCTTCCTCATAGATGATTCTTTTGACGTATTTTCAAGGTTTTAATAGAATTAACTTCAGAATATTCCAAAGCGTCGAAACAGGTAAGTTTGAGGGAAGTCCGGGAGTATATGGGCGTGCGAAATTTTTGTTCACTATAATTGAAATAAATTAGGAAAAAGGATCGAATATTTGAACAGTACAACTTAAGCAGTGTTGGTACGGAATTTAACAACAATCGGTGCAATGGTTACGGTTTCATAAAATTTCGATTTTCTCGACAAATTCGAAAAAGGCTCGGTTTACTTAAATTCGGCTATATTGTGATGAAATTCATTATGCATACAAGGTTCATATTGTATAAAATATTAAATTTATTTACTTCGAGAAAATGAATAAACGGTGTTTGAATATCAGAGTGACATTTTGTCTATAAGTACAGTATTATTGATGACTGATTGCTATATTTTTTTAAAGCGCTTAATCAAGAGGTTGGGATTTACAAAATAAAATGTTTAGCGAATGTAGTGTCGTCTGCTATGGTGTCCTAAAATTTCAAGATATGAGGTAGTTCGTTTTTTAATTAAAAAGAGTTTTATGGAGCAATAATTTGAAAAATGTATTGTGCAAAATATAAGCTTGCAGCATGGTTTCTTTCCATTTTATTGCGATCACTTGCTGATAACGGGAAACGACTTGCCTGAAGGAGAAACTTTCTGAGAGAAATAAAATGATGAAAAACACTTGCAAGTTTCTACCCGAGTGGAAGACGGGGTAAGTTTCCGAAAACCCCCAACCTCAGATCGAGCTGAAATTTTGCACAAACCTCTTTTTCAATATTTTGAGACAATTATTGGCGACGCGCAATAGTTTTTGGGTTTGGGTTTGTTTGTGTTTGTTTGCGTAATTTTGTTTTGACAAAATGAAGAGCGCGATAAAATATATAGGTATGATAGGCTAAAAGGAAGGTTTGTACAAATTCAATGTCTCGAAAACAATAAAACGAAAAGCGAGTCGCCAAAAATCCCTTTAGGGGTTGTCTTAAAATATTACAAGGAAGGTTTGTGAAAATTTTCAGCTCGGTCGAAGGGGGGGTTTCGGAACCTTATCCGGAAAACGTAACTCATGACCGTCTAGCCACAAGCTAGCAAAGTTAGATTTCGAATCGCCATTGGCTAGCCATTGACTACCAAGCCTTGTAACGCTTTGGTCGTCTAGTGACTGGATATAAAAAATTATATGGTGGCTAGATAGAAAGAAACATCTCACAGCTGCATCTATAACATTTCTGACCTAGCCACGACCTAGTTTTATTAGCTAGTGACTGGGAACAAAAAATTAGGTGACGACTAGATAAAAAAAACCTGCGCCTGTATATATACTTTTCGTGATTTTTTATTTGCACATTATTTACATTATTGCACCCTTTTACGATATTCATCGCTATTCACTAATTACGGTTATGATATTTCCGCTGTAAATATATTAATGATTCAATTTCAAACTACATCAAAGAAACGCTTACGCGTAACGTGGTTTCGATCCCGGGCCCTCCCGGCGATGAGTTCTGACATTGTCCACTGAGCCAGTTCTACTTGATTAATTTCCGAATTTTCGTATCGTCTACATATTTTACAGTACACAAACTTGGATTATGGAAAAATGGGTGGTTTGGAAAATGTAAATACCATTATCGGATTAATTACTTAATTTCGTTCGCATTGAGAGTGATGATCGCATAGAATTACATAACCTTAAATTGTATTTGCTCGATTATCTTTTCTGGCTAGTGCCGCCGCAGATGGGTAATGTTGGCTAAGTCATCGCGAGATACCCACTTGAGGATTTTTTAAAATTTGCAGCGTCATCTGTAACTCAAGTTGTACAGCCAGCCATGAGCCAATCGCTCGATGGAACTGCGCATACTCACAAAATCTTACATTGTCATTTGTGACCATCATAAGCTAGCCAGGTACGACTTACAAGGAACATCCCTCAGACACCCTTCGATTTTGTTGAAATTTGGATATGTTATAAAGCACCGAAAAGTAAGCGATACGTATTTTTTTATCGGCGGAAAAACGGGTTTAAGGGGTGAAACCACCCCTTAATATAGGGGTGGTTCACCCCTTAATTTTTTTGGCAATGTCCCTATAGTGGTTTTTTCATTGCTTCGCATTAGAAGAATTTTCATTTTTGTTTCATTAAAATCGGTGGACTCCTTGTGTGTGAAACTGCTATGTTACCCCTGGAGATGCCTTTTTTCGAGGGGTGGTTTCACCCCTGAAAACCGTTTTTCCGCCGATAGAAAAAAATACGTATCGCTTACTTTTCGGTGCTTTATAACATATCCAAATTTCAACAAAATCGAAGGGTCTCACCTGAGGGATGTTCCTTGTAAGATCATGTTGAAAGGACGTTGAAATCTCCAATGTGCACAACTGGCCATCCGTCAACTTTAGGCCCGATCGTATTTATAATACGGAATGTCTACTGTACGTGGCATCGTTGAACTTTTTGCATCCTTCTCTTGTGGGCACAGTACGATATAAGACGAAAGTTTGTGAGGAACGAATATTGGGTAAGATGTAATAAAAAAAAAAGGAAATTTTCCGAGCAGCGGAATTGAGAAATACGACGGAGGGGCGAGGACGGTATGACGAGACGTGAGAAGTAAACGAAGGAGATGAAGACGAGGAACGAGAGAAGAAGAGCTCATGAGGTTGTTGAAAGATGCGCGAAGGCGCACAAGAATAAGAACGACAAGAGGATCTTGCCGGGCAGGCATATAAGAGCAGGAGAGAAGGAAAAGAGCGGTCTCGGAACCTTTGTGAAAAATCGTGTTATAACCCTAATTTAATTTTATGGCTGGCATTACGGACGAAAGGTTTTAGTTGTGAGAGTATACGTGTGAGTATACATATATATATAACGTGCGCCAAGCATAATAGCCGTATATGGCCAAGCGTTTGCTTGCGTCGCATATAATAATGGAGCGGGTGGAGGGGAAGCGACCGAAGGGCGGGTTGCGGCGATGCGGAGGAACGGAGGAGAGTGCAAGCGGGCGAGGTATATCGACATGCAGACTCGTACACACTCAGGAGAGAAAGAGGGCAAAGGCTGCGAAGGAGACGACTAATAATCAGTTGTAACGCGAACCACGTCGTAAACCGCAAAACAACGAGAATCAAGCCTGATGTGATGAGCGGCACCGGGTCTTGTCCGAGAGAATGACAGGGCGACAGAGAAAAGGACCAAGAGTTGCGACGTATGAGGATAAAGAAAAGAAGAAACAAGATAGAACGAAGAAAAGAACGCGCGGAGTGAATACTGAAGACAGATTTCCACGTACGAAACACATTCGCAAATGCTTTTTATGGCAGTTCCGCCGCAAATATTAATTTTTTTTCGGCTGTGTCGTTAAATTATTTTTATAACCTATTGCCGAAATAGACACGCGTAGATTATTGCGTCCATATGGCTAACTAAATGGGGGACATTTCTTCGAGATTTTTTTCCAATGTTAAGGGGCTACCCCCACTTGCGATTTTGAAAAAATCGATTTCTTTTATTGCATTTTTTTGAAGTATAAGTATCTGAGAATATGTTCTGAAAATTTCAAGTCGATCCGAACAAAATTGACTGAGATATGAGCGTTGAAAGAGAAGAATCCGTTGTGAAATTGAAACTTTAAACGCGTTTTTCTCAAAATGGCATTTCTGAAGTCGGTGACCAAGATTACTCGAACACTAATGAACCGATCTTCTTGAAATTTTGCAGGCTTATTTAATACATAAAAATGTAGTCTTTAATCGTTCGATTTTTTTTTCGTTAAAATCGAACCATTAACTTTGACTGTCCGCCATTTTGTGAAAAATGAATATTTTTTAAAATCCTTCGATTAAAGACTAGTTTATACTTATATTTGACTAAATCCATCCGCATTTTTTTTTCAGATGATCCACTTCGCCGCAATGTTGGTCACGGCAAACCGTGTATATAAAAACATTATTTCATTGACGGCCATTTGCCACTAAACAATGTAATATTTTTCAATAACAAAAATTGCTGAAAGTTCTTCAAGATGTGTTCTTAAAGATGGTATATTGATCGATTAAAAAAGTTTTGTAGTTTTCTTTTAAAAAATTCATGAAAAAGGCCTTTTTTACGCTACAAGTGGGGGTGACGCCTTAATGTCACTATTTAAACACTCCTTATTGGAATTTAGAACTGTCGTTCGGGCGATCGGGCTTGCAATTCATCATCGAGAATCTGTTTTTTTTTCTCGTTTTCAAAATGTGGTGTCTTTGGTGAAGTTAGTGAACTTTTTTACAGTCATACCTATCTATATTAGGTGTCCCATTTTGCAATTTATCTCGAAAAATACTGATCCGGTCAAGTATTGAGTGTAGAGAAACTTTTAGGGTTCAAAGGGCGACGTTCAAATTTTTTTTGCTCCTTTCATAATTCAAAATGGCGACGTTAAGATCGCCAACATGTTTCAAAAAAAATTGAAACATGACTATTTTTCTTTACCAAAAACCTTGCCAGGCCAAAACTAACAACTTTTGTAGGAAACTTTTTTGGATAAAGTTCACAACTTTTAGGTTAGAACTATTTTAACGCTATCCAGGATATACCACGAGGAGGTAAAGTCTTTAATATCCCTAGTGTAAGTGCGCGTGTGTATGTGAGTTCGTTTGCGTTTGTTTGGGTTTTTCGATAATTCAAACGAAGCCAAACAAACTCACACACTCACACTTACACTAGGGCTTGTTTGAATTTGGGACAAAAAATATTCTTTTTAACGTGCCCCTTTGAACCCTACAAGTTTTACTATACTCAATACTTGATGGGAGCAGTGTTTTTCGAGAGGTCAGGTGTAAGATCAAAATGGACCACGCTGTATATACAGGGTGGTAGGAAAGTCGACGGAGAGCTTTAAGGGGGTGATAGGTCACCTCGCTAGGAACATATCTAACCTGACAATTCTAACGAAGAATTGTCATTACAATAATTTAAAGTGGTAAGTATATATTAGTCAAAATAAATTCCAATCACAATCAATGATCGTGGAGGGAAAAAACGAGCGGTTTGTCAAAAAATTGTGAGTAGGCTACTTGAATTGTGATAGTATTACAATACTACAAGAATAGCGTATTTTTTGAAATTCTGCAATATACATTCCTTCCAGTACTATAATGCTTTATAATTTTATGATAAACTACTTTGCAGTCATCAGTGGCCACAAAAAACGCAACCTTCAAATACTTGTAATATTCTGCGATTGTGTAAGTCCCAATAGTATTAGAATCAAAGAAAAAGGTATTCAAAAATCTGTCATAAAATGTTTCACTTCACACGAACAGTTTTATTTTTGGTGTTCGATTAAATACAACTAAGGTTAAATACAAGCAAGGCTGTTTAGTGGAAAGAACCAAAATTTGCTACGGTTTCTTTAGAGACCATTTGGAAAAGGAGATATGAAATAAGACAAAATAGTATTATCATTAGTCCAGAACTTCCCCTTTGGTCCCACCATTGCGATCCCTTTCCTTTTCCACCGGTCCTCCCTGACTGTATCCAAGTCAGCCACGACCACAACGGGGTCTTCTGAGCTGGCCGCCCCGTGCATTTATTGTGCCCGTTGAATCCCCATCAAACGTGACCGGTTGGCGCCGCCAATCGTAAACCGGCGGCCTTCCCGTCGGGCTTTCTCGCCGTACAGAATCGATCGAAACTTCACAATGTCTATTTTAATTCAATATTATTGCGAATATTAGCTCTCTCTTTATTTGCGATCGTACAAACTTTTCGATTATTCATTTCATTTGATTTGTCATATTTACGATTATCGTATCGTTTGGCTTCGGCACGCGAGTTCTTAATCTACCAAAACTCTCAAGAGGATGGCTGTCGTGAATTTGACGAAAAAAAAGTAATAAACCGAAATATCATTTGGGTTTATTGCTTCAAAAAATCGACGGTAACCTTGAGCATATTCGTTTGTTAACGGGGTCCTCTAGTTTCTCGGCTGTTTTTTTACGGCTTTTTCAATAATTTTTTACGGGCAAAGCATCGAAATAATCAATCTCATTGTTTTTGCATAATCTTTATTAACATTTAAATAAGCTTAACAAATTTTTTGAAGTCAAAATATATAATAGAATAAGAGTTATAGTGGCCGACAGGAAGACATCAAGTAAAAGAGGTGCTTGACGGTGACCAAGATTGCGGCTGTTCTGCTTATCTGAAATCAAAAAACCAAACGGCATTTTAATCTTCATATTTAAGACTAGCGATTGAACTAGAGTGAATTCTAAATTACAAAAATTGACTTTTTTATACACTTTTGAAAATTACATTCTATTTTTTACTCATTTTTTCTTAAGTTTTTCGCTCGTACAAAAAAAACTATCGAAGAAATCATGATAATCCTAGTTCAATCGCTGGCTTACAACATATTAAAGATGTATAAATTTGAACAAGATCGGTGCAGTAGTTTCTGAAATATCGTGGTCACCGTTTCGAAAAATGGTGTTTCGAGAAAAACGCGTTTGAAAGTTCGCGCATGTGATTTATACTTGTGAACCACTTCGAATCTCGAAAAATCCTTTGGCACACATTTTCTACACATGTTGTAGATGTGATTTATGAAGAAAAAAGATCGATTTTATCGACCCGAGAAACTAGAGGACCCCGTTAATACTCACCGAATACATATTTGGAAGGAAGCGTCACTGAGATAAAATAAAGAAGCATCGGGGTGGAAGGCTTATTGTCGGGCTAAAATAATAAAAAGGGATGATGATACGAAGAGTCGATCGAATGAGAATATCGGTTAAATGAGTTTCCGGTTGGGAACGGTTATAGGTCGAAGAGTCCAACTACCGGGGAGAGGATAATCACTGGTGGCTCTTTCGATCTTGGCAAATGGAACGAGCGAGGCAGAGACTCGCTCTAATATCTCGCGAAACCGAAATTACTATAATACACCCCGCGTGGCGAGGGTGATCGCGGTGGACGGAGCGCCACGTCGGCAGGACACAAGCTGCATATTCCGTCTCGATTATTATTGATCGAAGCTGAAGAAAGGCAGAAAAAAGGGAAGCGGGCAAAAAGATAACGGAGGGTTGAGAGGCGGCGATATTAAATTGCCGAGAGCAGACTTCTCTATGTTTACGCGAGATATCCCGAAAAAGTATGAAATTACTGATAATCACCCGTGTGCCGATGAGGATGGAAGGAGGAAGCCTCGCGATTGGAAGAACTGACCGTGCATCCGAGAGTCCGAATTCGCTTACGGATTTGCGCCCTTTTCCCGCGCTTACGACGAGCCCGCGTGTCTTCCCCAACAATAAACCGCAGCGATAATAACCAAGAGCGCTATCCCCCCCCTCCAACCTTTGAAAGCTTTAACCTTTTCGGTGGTTGGCGCCGGCACATTATGCGCCTCGCCCAAACCCTTCGAAACCATCTTTCCTAGTCCCCAAATTCGCGACTGGTCCTCGTCACACCGTCGCACGACCCTACCGCACTCTCTTCCCTACATTTTGACTCTTTGTGGCACCTCTTTGAAAGAAGTTGATGATGATGAAAGTCCGTGGAATCGAGGCTTCCGAGAAGGCGAGGGAGAAACATCGTGCTAAATAGAACGAAGGATGAAAAAAAAACGGGAGAAAGTGTATTAGTAGTCGCGGCTGAAAGACGACGTGACTAGGAGGTTGGGCATTTGGAGGGACGAGAATGAAAGGGATACACGCGTCTAATTCGCAGTTGTTTCGCGATAGGCGTCTGTTATACCCTATGTGGAATTGCTTCGGCAAAATGCGATTTCTCCCAAGTTATGCGGGGGGATAAAAATATTGAAAGAAAACGGCTTATTATATACCTTATGGTGTTTTAGGTTATGATTGAACGAAGGGAAACAAGTTTTTTTTCCATGTCATCCACCGTCGTTCGACTTCTTTCGATATATTTTACATGAGCCATTCTTTCTTCGTGAATTCAGACAAATCATTCCCTGTGTGTCTGCCCGATTAAAGCTACAGGGTTTCTTAAGCCGTTACCCCCACTTGTAGCGCAAAACAGGCCTTTTTCATGAATTTTTTTAAAGAAAACTACAAAACTTTTTTAATCGATCAATATACCATCTTAAAGAAGACATCTTGAAGAACTTTCAGTAATTTTTTTATTGAAAAATATTACATTGTTTCGTGGCAAATGGCCGTCAATGAAATAATGTTTTTATATACACGGTTTGCGGTGACCAACATTGCGGCGAAGTGGATCATCTGAAAAAAAAATGCGGATGGATTTAGTCAAATATAAGTATAAACTAGTCTTTAATCGAAGGATTTTAAAAAATATTCATTTTTTACCAAATGGCGGACAGTCAAAGTTAATGGTTCGATTTTAACGAAAAAAAACGGTCGTTTTTTGGCTATAAAACGGCCATTTTTTTCGAAAAAAATTAATCGAACGATTAAAGACTACATTTTTATGTATTGAATAAGCCTGCAAAATTTCAAGAAGATCGGTTCATTAGTGTTCGAGTAATCTTGGTCACCGACTTCAGAAATGCCATTGTGAGAAAAACACGTTTAAAGTTTCAATTTCAGTTTACACGAAGAAAATATTTTTTTTTGCAAACTTACATAGAGTCATCTATTCCGGGCCCATACAGAAGTATGGGCCCGGATACTTATACTTAAAAAAAATGCAATAAAAAAAATCGATTTTTTCAAAATCGCAAGTGGGGGTAACCCCTTAATTATATAACAACTATGTTTGATACGTGTCATAAAAGCACAGGCATGCCAAAAATATCGAATAAACCAAATAAATTTTGAAAATACGACTGCATAAATACAAATAGCTGAGCCAAGTGTTTGGCATTAACTTTTGGTCTGCGCATAGGAGCTACGTTCAGGCAACAAATCGGGATTGTAATGAAACTATGTTCAGAGTTCTAAGAGTATGTCTGGAAGTATGTATGTGTATGTATATACGGATTTTTTGTCTCGACGCGATTATCAATAAGGGCCATCATCCGCAAACGTAGAGATGGGCAGAGCTAGGAAAAAACAACGAATAAAATCGCTCAGCGCCGATAGACACGAATTTATAGGATCATTGATTGGTTTTTTGTAGCTCCGCTTGTGTCTGCTTTGATGGATGATGGCTCCAAATGTTGAGATATCGAAACGGTATTTTTTAATTACATTTGTTTAACAAAAGTGGTTGCACAGACTTTTTATGTTATATTTCAACTTGACTTGTACAAATTTTCAAAGAAAAATATTGATTATTTTACTGGAAAAAATTTTATTGGATCATCTGAAATAAAAGAAAATCATTAGTTTAATAATAAAACTAGTCCTTGATCGAAGCTTTTTTTTTTAAATTAACAAAATAGCGGCTTCCGATAGATAACTTTCGATTTTCGACCAAAAAATCGCTCGTTTATTATTAAAAAATAATATAAATTTTCAACGAAATTGAAAATCCATCGATTAAGGACTAGTGTTTAATGCTATCAATAAGCACACCAAATTTCACCAATATCCATCGAGTGGTTTTTTAATTATAATGGTCACCAACTTGAAAAACGTAGTTTCGAGAAAAACGCGCTCAAAGTTTTTCGATGTGGATACGGTATTATATGTTCGTAAAATGTTGAGCTCGATGGATGAAGCTAAACTTTTTTGTGTATTTTGATCCGCTGAATCCGAATATCACAATTTTTGCCGAAAAGTCGAGCCTTCAATTGTTCATAGCCAATTGATAAAACAATTTGTCAAAAAATTAAAGTTTTACGGGATGATTTATTTAAACAAAAATTGGGCAATTTTAAAACGAAAGTATTCTTTATAAAATTTTTCTAAAATTCACAGTTTTTGAGTAACACATTTTTGAAAATTTCTGAAAGAGTTTTCCAATTTTCACTTGATTTATGTATATATATACTAATTAAAAAATTACTTAAATCGAATCATCATTTCCTGGCCCATACAATAGGGTTTCTGCCGATGTGGAAGCTTCACAAAATATCAATGTGTTGTTGTCTTCGAAGCATTCTGCCTTCCCGGGTATCATCGTTTGCGCGTTTGTCAGCCGCTACCTGCCACGGGGACCCGACGCCCCTTCACTAATTGTGGAATATCCCGGAAACCATTCATGGGATTGACTTGAAATTTTCAGGGAATATTTTCGAAACATCATACTTCAAGAAAATGTAAAAGAAATCGATTTTTTGAAAATTCTTACTGCATCTCACCCCTCAAGCCGACCACACCGACTTTTGCATAGCATAGCATAACGTACACGGGGAAAACAGGGGCCTCGAAGTTTAGAATTAATACTATGCTTCTAAAAAAAATATCATTAAATATCAAAAAGTATTGAATGGAAGATAAAAATTGTAATTATGGTATAGTAATAATGAAGAAATTTAAATTTTAACCTACGATATGGCACGTAAACTGATACAAATAATACATTTTATTCGGCATATTGTGATTTTTTGTAGTATTCAAAAAATATATTGCCCACGTGATTGGAACAATTAGTTTCCAGTGTTCTACAAAGAGTACGGTATATAAAGAGTCACATTTTACTAATAACTTCGTAATATTTTTCGATATACGCCGAAGATTTATGGTATGCGTATAGTGAAATCTATACATACACGAAGATTCATGGTATACGTATAGTAAAAACCATATGAAAATATAACTCGTGCCTATGCGAGAATAGTTTCAAATCTAATATGCACGCATCATTTTTACTATACGGTGTGAGAATAATTTTTACACTTCTATAACAACAAGTCTTAGAATTCCTAACTGGCAGTAAACTGGTATACTTTTCTAGCACTGAATATTAGAATTCTGGCAACCAGTGTTAGAATTTGGGGCCGTATTTTTCTCCGTGTAGCATAACATGTTCCTACCAATCACATAGCTCATTGCGCGTGTATATAGTGCAATGTTTAGTGGCCACAGTAGCGCTATTCTGTACCTCTTAGCGACAATTTGCGTTGTCGATAAATCGTAACAGCCAAAACACTAGCTAACAATAACGAAAACTGTCGCTCCAAGTTACCGAATAAAGTTATCGAATAACGTCCCAGTTTTTATCAATCTTGCAAGTTTTCGTTAAATTCCGAAAGCGCCATAACTTCCTGCAATTATAATCTCTCAGGAAATATTTTGATCAAAATAAATACAGTATCTTGGCCAGATTTTTAAACAATTTCGTACATTAAACAGTTCCTCAATGCGCCCTGACAATTTGTTAGTTCTGCCTTTACAAAACAGCACCGAGGGACTCGAAACGCAACAAAAATGAGTCAGTAAAGCGTTCGTCAAGTGTCTTTACTACGAGCGTAACAGGGACGACAGTTATAATAAGAGCATCCTAGAAGCCTCGTTGATGAACACACAGCTAATCGCAGCGTTTTCCGGCGTCCTCTGCCAAGTTTATTCGCTCCAAGTCTTCATGGGCATGCCCGAAGCGCCCCATTGCGATCGCAGTTATTCATACTACGCATGTGCACATGACCGGTTGAGCACACAGGATGCACTAATAAACCTTACTTGGGAAAACCTGTCCGTCACAACTGATAGTGCTCGTGTTATTCGTATTTATTATAACACGCACAGGTTTTTCGGCTTTGTGCACTTGCCCCGGACGTTTGTCAGGAACGTCGGGGTTGAAGAAAGCGTTACCTTGACAACGTTTCGGTCAATAAAAATCAATTAATTCTGCACGTTTTCAATCTTTTTCGTTGCATCAAAAGATAGTGTACACACATGCATCACAGATAACATACGTGTATCAAAAGGTATACAGATATATACTGTATGTAGGGGAAGTAGGGGCAAAATGAAACCGCTGAGCCCATGTTCAAACAAAACAATACATATAAATCAGTGAACTTTAATTATTCTTTGAAACTAATCAATATTTATGAATCTTGAATTTTAAAACAAAACAATCAGTTCTAACTGTTAACATAAAATATATATTTTTAATCAAGTCTTTGTTTTTCTCATCTGACCGCATATGCAATGCGAGATAGGATAGCGTTGGGGGCACGATGGGACATGAATTATTGACATCTTTCGCATATAAGAATGGTTTCACTCTTAATACCAGCAATTTGATAAACGAATCGTCTAAATGATGTAGTATTTAGTCCGAATAATTTTGCTTCGATATTTTTTACATAATTTGTTAGTTCTCTTTCTTCCTCTGGTAGAAACACCGGTTGAATGGGGCCTCTCTTGAAGCTTCGACACGTCTCTCCAACGTAGATAGCGGTGTACATTGTAAAATATTTCGGCTTTGCAATAGCGTATCTTTTTATCTAATACGGCATTGAAAGCCTTCTTCTCACTGCCTTTGTTTCACTCTCCTCTATTTGTTTTTTTTCTTGCACGTTCTGGCGATCTTTAAAATCTGAAACAAACGAGAAGAAACCTATGTATGTAGTTATTTATCGTAACAGAGAAAGGAAAAAATACGCGGCGTCGTACAAATTTAATGACACATTACACATGAAATTTGAGTTACGAAGATATATCCACGTCCACACAAACATAGCACTCCTTTTTGACAACGCCGTAGTCGTGTTAATAGACAAAATTATTATTGAAATAATTTGATTATTATTGAAATAATTTCATTATTATTGAAATAATTTCATTATTATTGAAATAATTTGATTATTATTGAAATAATTTGATGCAGTTAAACTAGGTAGGCAGGTTGGCCATAAGCTTCGCAATGCGGGGCGCGACGAGATCACTCATCCTGCCCCACTAGCTTGTATCCATCCATTAGACGGTTAACGATTGGCCAAAAAATCAATCAAAAATCTTGGAAATTTCGGACAAACGGGCCTTATTATATTATAAATTAGTACTTTCATTGTGTTTACTTACCTGTCTCTCATTAACATCAGCAACTCAAATGAACTGAAACGATAGTAAACTTTCCAAAAAATTCGATTATTTTGTCAAAAAATCAATATCGTTTTCTAACTCATGTCGCGTGCTTCCGTCACAGTTGATACTTCCATACTCATTCACCGCCCTTTCAACTCGAACGGGAGTACTGTGCGCGCACACATTACTTAGTAGCTAAGCTTACGGTTCATCTTACCCCGTCTTTGTCTTGCCCCTACTTTCCCTACGACTACCATACATAGGGGAGACCGGGGCAAAATGGTATAGCGGGGCATAATGGGACCGGGGCAAAATGGGACCGGGGCAAAACGGGTTTGGGGCAAAATGGAATAGTGAAAATCAACACTGCTGGAAAATACGTCATTGGGGCAAAACGGGACTGGGGCAAAATGGGCCGGAGAAAATCAGGCTCCTCAGAAAGAGGCGGTTGGGGCAAAACGGGATCGGGGCAAAATGGGACAGTGGAATAATTCGATGCAGAAACAAAAGAAATGCAGGGGTAAAAAACGAGGGGTAATAAATGAGTGAAAACAGGTTTTATTGAATGTTACACGATATTTGGGTCACACTCTACTTACGATACTATAATTTAACGGTGGCAATGTTTAATTTTTATTGCTTGTTTAACTAAGCTAATTTTTATCGGCACAATTGTCGCAAACGGACTCGATTAAGTTATCGTCAGCATGGGCACATGAATAGTGGGCCCATTTGTTATTAAAGTTTGTTAAACAATTACTTTTGATTCTGCGGTCAGAACTGTACCAAACTTGACGTAAATTGTTATTTGAGCCTTCTTATTCGATTGGTACAATTTCTTTGTCGTTATTAATTATTTAAATAATCAAGTAATTTTTATAATCTGACGCGTGCAATTTATGGTTTTTTTTGTTTTTATCTTTCTTTGTTTCTTTTTTAATTTATGTTCTGCCAACTGCACGTTACTGATACTGATTTTCAAGCCATTGATGAAAATCTTACTCTTGTCAATTTTTACGTAAATTGTTTTATGAAACTAGGACCGCCGCTCCCCATGAAATCGACGGATATGTGTCGACAAATATATCGGTCAGTCCGTATTATCATACCGATTATGTTTCAACAACTCTTTCATAGAGCCGAAGCATGAATTTTCCTGTCATCCCATTTTGCCCCAAATTCAGCGGGCTGCGACACTTCATTTTTGTGTGTCCCATTTTGCCCCTATCCCATTTTGCCCCAAATCAAGCATCAAGAAACTTCATTTTTTGCTATCCCATTATGCCCCGATCCCATTATGCCCCAGTGCCGTTTTGCCCCGGTACCGTTTTGCCCCGCTATACCATTTTGCCCCGGTCTCCCCTACATAATTCTAATCAGGAAAAAAATGATATCAAATCCATCCCGAACTGCGCTACTCGAAGCAGCAAAACGCTGAAGAGGTAAGAATAAAAAACGATTCAGTGTCAATGACGAGGGGGCGATAAATGTGGGAGGAGGGTAAGCCACAAATCGGAGAAGAGAATGTGGAATGCACGTGTAGCGCGGAGTGAGAGAGCCGGGGGCCCGTATGGATGCACGAGTACCTACTTTGCGTACAGAGAAAAGTTGCGCAAAAGTAAACTATAGGAGGAGCAGAGGCTTCATCTCGTCGGCTCGTTCACTTCGTGAGCTTTTACTACAGGCGTACGTGTGTATGTGCGTGCGTCTGTGTGTGCGTGTGTGCGTGCGTCTGTGTGTGCGTGTGTGTGTGTGTGTGTGTGTGTGTGTGTGTGTGTGTGTGTGTGTGTGTGTGTGTGTGTGTGTGTGTGTGTGTGTGTGTGTGTTGGGTCAAGATACGTATACGTACGTTTATGTGTGAAAGAGAAGGGAGAGAAGGGTCAACCGAGAGGAGGCGTCACACACGGAGAACGACCAGGAGTTCGGCTACGGCTTCGGCTGCCGGCCGCCGTAAAAACGTCAATTAAAGTGTTTTATTTGATCCTTCGTTAGAACGTTGAAATGGAATTTTGATTTATAACTACCGCGGCCTGTTTCTTATACTGCACACAGCGTACCGCATGTGTACACGCACACGTACACACATATGCGAGGGTGCGCAGTCACATATATATTTTGTGCGTGCGTGTGTATACTTATACAAGCTTCTAATACTAATACTAATGTTACCGCCAGCCAAAGACGCTCACTTTCACATAGGCTTGTGTAACATCATACAATTTCCTATTCGCGCGTGCCTCTATGTGCATCCAGCGATGTCCCTGTATATGAGTGTGTGTGGACGGAGAGCGCTGAATGCACATGTACGATTACGCGAATAGGAAACTTTATACCTACAGGGCAACCTGTGTGTGCATATGCACATATGTGTACGTCTGTGTGCATGTACGTATATATGTATGTAACGGTGCGTGAATGCCCCGAAGATGAGAGCTCGTTCGTTCGTGTCTCGCGCTCCCGCGTAAATAAAATAAATAAGCTATAATTAGTCGGTGCGGGTCTCAGCGAGGATTCCCTGATCCCGATTGCTCTCATGACTTGACTTTTGTGAGCAGTGTGTATATATTTTACTCGTATGAATATATACGTAATATACCTACATAACTATATAGATATAGTAAAACTGTAAACTATGCGTGTCTGTACATTTAATATATTTGGGAAAAAAATCATTTGGATTTTTGGTCTCGTTGGTTGTTTGTTTGTGCACACATCACGTAATAACTACTGACCCAATCTGGATGGAGTTTTCGGGAAAATATGGAGCTCAAATGAAAGTAATATTTCGTTTTTATTTAATCACAAACGGCTCACTCATTGTCGGTCTAATATATGCCAATCTAGAGTTTTCAAAAGTTCATTTAAGGCGTTGCCCCCACTTGTAGCGCAAAAAAGGCCTTTTTCATGAATTTTTTAAAAGAAAACTACAAAACTTTTTTAATCGATCAATATACCATCTTAAAGAACACATCTTGAAGAACTTTCCGTAATTTTTTTATTGAAAAATATTACATTGTTTAGTGGCAAATGGCCGTCAATGAAATAATGTTTTTATATACACGGTTTGCGGTGACCAACATTGCGACGAAGTGGATCATCTGAAAAAAAATGCGGATGGATGTAGTCAAATATAAGTATAAACTAGTCTTTAATAGAAGGATTTTAAAAAATATTCATTTTTCACAAAATGGCGGACAGTCAAAGTTAATGGTTCGATTTTAACGAAAAAAACGGCCGTTTTTTGGCTATAAAGCGGCCATTTTTTTCGAAAAAAAAATCGAACGATTAAAGACTACATTTTTATGTATTAAATAAGCCTGCAAAATTTCAAGAAGATCGGTTCATTAGTGTTCGAGTAATCTTGGTCACCGACTTCAGAAATGCCATTTTGAGAAAAACGCGTTTAAAGTTTCAATTTCAGTTTACACGAAGAAAATATTTTTTTTTGTAAACTTACATAGAGTCATCTATTCCGGGCATAAAAAAAACACTGCACTTCAAATTGCACTTCAAAAAAATGCAATAAAAAAAAATCGATTTTTTCAAAATTGCAAGCGGGGGTAACCCCTTAACTATGGAGTTCGGTGATGTTCCCAGCACTAATACCGAACTGAGAATTGAACGCATTTCACAAAATATCTATAATAAAAGCAAAACGATCGGGAAAATAGATAGTCGCGGATTTAATAAACTGTGTTAGATTTGAGTAATCAACATGTATTGATATTGATTATATTTATTTGGTAGGCGACTGCATACATTTGCGTTGGGCTTCATATTTTTTTTCGTTGCCATTATGTGGGCACTATCGAATCGATAAGGGTTCGGTGTGCGTATTTTTGTATATTTACTGTAAGAACGGCTCCATGGTGCTTGAGTAATTGAAGTGAGCTACCGTTTTTCGGCGTAAAAATACGATTTAGCTGAATCTCACCCTCAGGTAAACTCATAAAGGAGATTGAATAATTCGATCGGTATTTATCTACGAACGATATACTATCGG
Source organism: Ophion slaviceki (assembly GCA_944452715.1). Taxonomy (NCBI): domain Eukaryota; kingdom Metazoa; phylum Arthropoda; class Insecta; order Hymenoptera; family Ichneumonidae; genus Ophion; species Ophion slaviceki. The sequence continues at coordinate 48,120,771 of OX101788.1, read as the reverse complement.
CCGTTACCGAACATCGCTCGTTCTTAATGGCACCCTTATTTGAATCCATGCTTATTATTTCAATCATTCATCATTCAGGCAAATTTTTTGATCGTTTTAAATCCTGAGACATTTGTGTATTAAGGTTTTCAGGGCCTGATAGTTCTAGCGCTGCTTGGATGTTCAACCACGCTGCAAAATTCCGTTTAAACAACCTGTTGCCGGTTCTTAAAAGAAAAAAAGTAATGCATTTTTGGAACCAGTTTTCGATTATTATTGTATCATTCTCGAAGAATTTGCACTCGTTGAAGCGCATTTCCAACTCTTCCAGAATAGATAGACACATTCATCAACCCATACGAATGTCGTTAAATGATTAGACGATCATGGAGCATTTTTAGACCTGGGCTAAGGAGACACGAAGGCGACATATATTTCGTCGTATATTTTTAATCATAATCCCGTGGACTGGGTCAATCGTAGAAGATGCGTCGATTCTCAGTCACAACGAGTCGACACTCATCTCGACCGCAGCAAATCTATTTTCGCAGCACTTCTCTCGTGATTTCAAAACTCAGCGAATCATTAGCCACGCCTGTCTTCACGACGGAAACAGGCACATTACGTCGATAAAAAGTGTATCATATTTCTTTTACTGCATATTTTACTTGATAAAACCTCTTTTTGTGAATTCAATTTTTTTTTTACTAAACCCCCATTATCGACCCCAATATTTGGAGGTTTTTGAAAAGTTTCTCTTGAAGAAACTTTAAATACTTTTTTAATACGAATCCATTATAGTGATTACATTTTTTATTGCCCTGGACATGCTTTTCACGCAAGCTTTATTTACTGACACGTTCAAAGAAGCTTGATCCTTCTAATTTGCTCAGAAACACTATATACTATGTCTCGTTAAAGAAATTGCGGGTGTAGTTCCGAAAAGCCCATACCGCTTTTTTCTTTGAAATTTTGTATACTGATGTATGTTGACTCGCTGAATACGAATATGATAATTAAAATTGGCGCAAATTTGATTTTCAAGATAAAAACAGAAAAAAACGGATTTTTGGAGTTTTTTTAATTTTATTTTAACAAATGTTGATCGTAGAGGAAATGTCTTTTACGAAAGTTGTAGCCCATCAAAAGACTGATAATTTATGTTGCATACAAATTTTGTCTTAAATAATTATTTTCCAAGAAAATGGGATAATACTCCAATAAGTATATTTTGCTAAACTCTATTAGTTTTGATGTTATCTAAGGTGCCCAACAAACCGACCCCAGTGATCTACGCACCCCACGATTTCACGTACCCATCCGAGGTGCCCGCCACCCACCCGTGTTCTACGAACCCCACGATTCCACGCACCCATCCAAGGTGCCCAACAAACCCACTCCAGTGTTCTACACACCCCGCGATTCCACGTACCCATCCGCGGTGCCCTCCGCCCAGCCCAGTGTTCTACACACCCCGCGATTCCACACACCCATCCGAGGTGCCCTGCGCCCACCCCAGTGAACTACACACCTCACAATTCAACATACCCGAGTTTGTTTGGGTTTGTTTTGATTGCTGTTTGTGTTTGTTTTATTTGGGTTCATTTGGGTCCATATCCAGTAAAGTATGTAAGTAGATAATATCGAAACTAATGGAGTTTAGCAAAATATACTTATTGGAGCATTATCCCATTTTCTCAGAAAATAATGATTTAAGACAAAATTTATGTAGAACATAAATTATCAGTCTTTCGATGGGCTACAACTTTCGTAGAAGACATTTTCCTCTACGATCAACATTTGTTAAAATAAAATAAAAAAACTACACAAATCCGTTTTTTTACAGCTTTTTACCTTGAAAATCAAATTCGCGCCAATTTTGATTGTTATTTTCGTGTTCAGCGAGTCAAAATACATAAGTATACAAAATTTCAAGGAAAAAAGAGGTATGGGCTTTTCGGAACTTTATCCGAAATTGCGTTAAAAATAAACAATTCTTGTTACGAGTTCTTTAACAACATGTATTAGAATAGGAATAAAAATGTGCAAATAGCTACGAATATTTTGAATAACGTTTTGTGAAATGTATATGTAAAAATCAGTTCTTAGATTACTAGTTTCTTTTCGTATGACCGAATAAAAGTTATAAGAAAAATACAGAACGCTGACTTGGTATTTTCTGTCTCTTACAATTAAATAAGATTGTTGAATGGGAACTATTTCGCAACATGCATTGTCGATCATGTGGCACACGTCATGATAAATAGATCATTACGTGATATTTTGAGTTTGGCAGTGATTCTTTTTTTGCTTTTTTACAAGGAGATTATAAAAGCATGGGTCAAAGCCACATAGCGTTGAAAAGTACATAAGATATCATCACTTTTTTTTACTTTTCTACATCTTCCTATGTGTAAAAGTAAAAAAAGTGTATCACCGTGCACGTGCTGCAGGGGTACTAATATACTTACAAAAAACATTCGAGTGTATGTCAGACCAGGGACTAAAAGTAGGACTTTCTATCTCAGATAAGTTCCGAGTGTTTGCCAATTCTTGTTTTATACTTCATAATAGCATCGTACTGTTTTCTTTTGTCTTCGCGAAAATAGTCAACTTACAGTAGTAAGAATATCTTTACTTGAAAGTTTTCACTAAACTTTATTTTACTAAAATATTGCAGAGACAGGGGTCGGGGGTTACGAAATTATACGGGCGCCGAGGGGCCACGGAACTATAAAAACGCTTCGGCAGGAAACTCATCGTTGACGCATTTTTTAAATCAGCACAACCGAATATATCTTCATACGTTCTCGCAATGACGTGTTCTCGTCAGAATGTCACCGTGTCGTCAGAATGACGGCATTTTAAAGTGACGAAAGTGACGTACGCGGCGCGAATAATAATTTGAGATATTTCGATATTATTCTTTCGTGAATATCAGACACACGAATTGAGGCCACTTCGAGCGTTCGGCAAGTGATTATTGGTATTTTTACTTCTTCCAGGGCACGCGGTCGTGTGACTCAATCGATGGAAGCGTTTGAATAAAAAACGGTCATTAAATAATGCAAATAAAGATGGAAGCAGTAAAAGCTCGAAAAATCAACGTCATTATCATTGCAAGTATGAACCTCGTCCGATGGTTAGGCCAGGGCACCTCAAGTAGATCAACCGTCGAAAATCTGTAGTGGGAGCTGTAGGAGGGCAGACTCAGCCGGGCGGTCGAATGTTATTGTTTATTGTGGGCCAACGGCAGCTTGATTTATCATTTCAAACGCCGAGCCCCCACCCGTCCCTCATCGACTAAGCACCCCTTTAGCCCGATACCCATGCGTGAAATAGTAACATAATCCCGTTGATTTGTGGCTGCGCTATTGTCCGCGCGCTCCATTTCGACGACAAGAGAGCTGAGCAGAGGAACCGATAGTCGCTCCATGGCTTTTTTCAACTCCCTCTCTCTTTCTCTCTCTCTCTAGCTCTGCCTCCCTTATTCTCTTTCTCTCCGTACCCCCCCTTTTTATTTCTGTTTCTGCGCAGTTGTTTTTTCTGTATAGTTTTTTTGTTCCAATTATTTTGCCAACGTTATCGCACCGCGGCGAGCCTCTCACTTATCGAGTCGAATCGGAGGCCCGGATTAAAAATGGGGGATGAAGTTGCAGCCGCTGTTTCTCTCTCTCTCTCTCTCTCTCTCTCTCTCTCTCTCTCTCTTTCCCCTTCCTCTTCGCGAGACCGTATGTAAATTCTCGTGAAGCAGGTTCACGTGATCAATTGCTCATGTGACGTCGTAGAATGTACAGGTATATCATGTATATCGACTGCTACGACAATCAAAACGGCGGAACTGGCACAGTTTAAGGAGGCAGTGCATTGGCGGATACGCTTTTTTCGCGTTATAGTCGTCGATGTATGAGGATTTTCACATATCAGATGTAGCCGTGGTGTGCCATTTTCTTCGACGTCTTTTACACCTTCGGTGATTTACGCAAATTTTAGTTTTGCAGCACGATGAACCGTAGTAAATGAAAACAAAAGGGTTACGCATTGTTCGATTTTTATGGCGTCATTTTTACCGGTTTTTTTTGAGATTTTATCTCAATTTTTGAGATTTTATCTCAAACAAGCGTACACCAGGGCACTTTCTTACAATTAAATTTTTCACATAACAATTGGGACGAAAACGTGAATTTCATAGATAGAAATTTTAAATAGCAGATGATTAATTTTTTTACTAACTCCATTGGCAATGGAGATATAAGCGACGAAAATGTATCGCATCACCTCTCAGTCATCGTTTCGCCCCTTTCGGTCATCGTTCCGTCTCTCTCGTAAGAATGTTTCTTATTCATATCTCCATTGCTAATGGAGCTGGCAAAAAAAATGAATGAGACATTTTTTATTGTCAACTGAAGAAGAAACCTCTTTTATTTCAAACTTTTTTCTACAAAATGCACTTTTTCGTCACAATCGTCATTATAATAATTAAATTGTTTATAACGAAAAAAAAAACGATTCTAGAACAAAATAAATGTCCTATTCGTATTGCGAGTATACCCGAAACCATGAAGAACTGCCGAAGATATTGAGCAGACCCAAATATTTATGCGAAAATTGTATACGTAAAATGTGGATTTAGTACGTTTTCTTCTCTTGCGATTATCTCGAAAGTATACTTTGCAATTTGGTGTACATCATATCAAAATGTAATCGTCCGATTTACTTCAAATTTTGACGGAACATATTTTATAACATATTCAATCGACAGACCGCATGATTTTTCAGATGTTTCTCCGTTTGTTAACAACAAACGTGTAAAGTCGTGATTTTTATATCGAAAATCGATATTTTTTTCAAAACAGTGCAATTTATGCAAATTTCAAAATTTCGTAAAAGTATCCGGTGGGATTGTAGCTTTACTATTGTACTAATGTATTCTTTCATTTTTTACTTTAGATGTATCTAGTTACCGGGATCATCTACGCGACCGAGTCATGCGGAGGTTACAGTCCTGAGATTAAATGACAATGATAATGTTGTTTCTATATATTTTTCAATACAAAAAACGGTGTCATGTCAAGACTGTGTACTATCTGTGTGCGAAAGATCGACCTTATCATCCCAACACCTGGACGAAAACAAAATATTCAAAATCGATCTGTTTTTTAACTACAAGGTTATACCTCTTAACGGAGACTTTCTCCTTGGAGTGCCATATTTCAGGTGTTTACATTTTATTTTTTTTAAAGGAAACGAGTAAAGCTTTTTGAGTGCGGTTTTTTTTGCTTTTATTCATGACATACAGAACGTTAAAAAAATTTTTTTTGAAAAAAAAAAAACCAACATGGCGGCCGTTGCAGCTCCGCGAAAACAGGTCCTCAAATCGCGGGAGGTAAACGGCTGACATCACTGCCCCCTCTTTGTTGATCTGAAACACAAATTCAAAGCATATTATCAATCTGTGACCCGTTGGTCATGGAATGACGGATGGGTTTTTCGTTTAGTACAAATTTCGGAAAATGGCGGCAATTAAAAAAAATCGAATTTTCGCGTTTTTTTCGCATAAAAAGATAAATAATAAATGCAAAAATGTATCTACCGAAAAAACGATCCGTCATTCCGTGAAGACATATTTTCTGAGTATGCTCTCCAAATTTCAGGTCGATATGTTAATTACAGCGGTCAGGAGAATGTCAGCCATTTTTAAAAACGTGTTTTCGAGAAAAACGCGTTTAAAGTTTTGTAATGTGTTTACACAAATGTGTTTATAATTACCGCTAATCGGCAATGCCTGGTCCATAAAGGCATCCCTCCTCTTCTTCTAGCTGCTCATGTTGAGCTCAAATTGACTTTTTGAAAATTTCAAGGACAAAGTCTCCCTTAAACAACTAACCATAATGTAAAGTAATTCAATTTGTTTGAAAATACTTAAGTGAGTACCCAAACAAATACAAGATTTGTTTGTACAAGAACTTAAGTATTTTCATTTGATCTGTAATATTTCCATCTGGGAATCGCGATCGGAATAATAACCTTTAAATAACGTTCATCTTGAAATGCGGAGCTCGAAAAGTGTGCGCGAAGTGAATATACATGTCAAACAATTTTTTTCTTCACGACCAGCAGTAAATAGCATGTTCCTTCGTAAGTAAGTAGCCGTATGGTCATTAATAAGCCCAGAAAGCCTACGGTATGCGCACTGTATACTTGCCTCACGAGAGACACACACGCGCGCGCGTGTGTGTGTGTGTGTCTGTCTGTGTATATATATATATATATATATATATATATATATATATATATATATATATATATTGTAACACGGTATAGCCCTTTACGTGCGTGAGCGCTGGTAGCGCTAGTATTATGGCGCGAAGCGGCGGGCGGTCTCTTCCGTTTGACGAGAGCCATTCATCCTCATCCACCTACGTTGATACTTACGTCCACCGCTCACGCACGTGTTCCTCAGTTACCGGGACCCATCTGTCATGCCTCAGAAGTGAACGCGCGAGACTCACGCCGCACTGTCGTACCCCGAAAGATATACTGTAGTACCGATACCGTTCAGTCGTAGCTCGATGAGTAGCAACCCCGACGAAGGTACCAACATTTCCCTCGGATTAGCTTCTTAAACAAAGGTGGAATCCGGAGCATGTATACGAGCGCTTGTTTCTTTTTATAATTCGGTAGCTACTGGAAACCCTTATAATTTTATCGAGACCGTCCGTTCGTCACAGCTTCGTAACTTTTAGTTTTCCCTTCTCGACTTGAAGTTTCACAATCGTTGCAAGTACACGCTATCTCACGCGTTTTCTTTCCTCGCACGAAAAACTTCGGTAAAAAAAAGTTTGTTTGCGTCATCGAATAAGGTACATATCATTGGATGAGGTATTTGAGGGCCTATGCGCAAAAAACATTCTCTAATCCAGTTGGGTGTTGGGACCCTTTAACGGGTTACCCCCACTTGTAGCGCAAAAAAGGCCTTTTTTATGAATTTTTTTAAAGAAAACTACAAAACTTTTTTAATCGATCAATATACCATCTTAAAGAACACATCTTGAAGAACTTGCAGAAATTTTTTTATTGAAAAATATTACATTGTTTAGTGGCAAATGGCCGTCAATGAAATAATGTTTTTATATACACGGTTTGCGGTGACAAAAAAAATGCGGATGGATTTAGTCAAATATAAGTATAAACTAGTCTTTAATCGAAGGATTTTAAAAAATATTCATTTTTCACAAAATGGCGGGCAGTCAAAGTTAATGGTTCGATTTTAACGAAAAAAACGGCCGTTTTTTGGCTATAAAACGGCCATTTTTTTTCGAAAAAAAAAATCAAACGATTAATGACTATATTTTTATGTATTAAATGAGCCTGCAAAATTTCAAGAAGATCGGTTCATTAGTGTTCGAGTAATCTTGGTCACCGACTTCAGAAATGCCATTTTGAGAAAAACGCGTTTAAAGTTTCAATTTCAGTTTACACGAAGAAAATATTTTTTTTTGTAAACTTACATAGAGTCATCTATTCCGGGCCCATACAGAAGTATGGGCCCGGATACTTATACTTCAAAAAAAGCAATAGAAAAATCGATTTTTTCAAAATCGCAAGTGGGGGTAACCCCTTAAAATCATCAGTAGATCATACTCCTCAATTCTCGTGACCCTTTGGTTTAAGAATCTCGAAAAAATTCATGAAAATAGCATTTAGTGAATCCTTTAATGCGAAGTTATTGCGGTTTTAAAATAATTAATGTCGGAGATAATAAGTGTACCGGTCTTCATTTTAGCAAGGTTCTGTGTGCCGTATATTCGATTTGCCTTTGAGAAATACTGAGACATTATACTAAAAAATTACACTTAGTATTCTATGCGGATCGACACGTCCTTTCACTGCCCGGGCCTATCCCATGTAGGGTGATCGGTAGTGGCCAATGATTGGCCGATGCTCGACGCCAAGCTTGCCAACATTGGTACTCGAGCTTGGCCCGATCATCGACCGAGCCTTGGATGATAAGAGCGGCCCGATATTCGCAATCAATATTGGCCCTAGAATGGCTTATGAGAATCGGCCGAGCATCGCGTAGGAGTTCATTCGAGAATCGGCCAACAATAAGCCCCCTCAAGATTGCCATCATTGGCACTCGAGCTTGGCCCGATTATCGACCGAGTCTTGGCGGATAATTGTGACCCAATGTAGATCACCAAAATTGGGCCTGCACAGCCAAAAAAAAAATTAATTATTTTTGTATTGTAATTCGCCATTACCTGGTCTTCGAAATGATTAGTTCGAAGAAAATATTTCACCCCATAATGGGGCTCGAACCTTGAACTTCCCTACTCATAGCCAAACACGCTGCCCCTATGCTACCGAGTACTTGTAACATTTGAATCGCAGATATGGCATAAGATACCAAATGGATTTTCATCATTATTTGTATGACATAAACTATATCAATTAGTTAATATCATTGTGATAATTAGAGAGTGTTATCGAATGACATGTTATAGAATTTTCAAACCTAACCTATATATATATAATTCTTTTCTCTCCACCTTCTCTAATCCCACAACCCGTTAATATGTGTGCTGCAATAAAGACAGACCATTAGTTCATTAGTTCAAGTTTAATTTGAATAAATAAATATATTTAAAATGAATAATTCCAATAATGGAATGCAATAGGAAAAATTTGATTTCAGGAAAAATCTAGTTAATTCAAATAAAAAATAAATAAATAGACGCGGTTAGTTAATATTACTAGAATTTTTCTGTCAGTGTAGGATGGTTCATAAAAATCGGCAGAATATCGCGTATGAGCTCGTTCGAGAATCGGCCAACAATGAGTGCATTGATTTGGTAGTATATTTGTTAAGAAAAATGTCCAATGGACTCGTAAAAAGTATTTATCTCGTCTCTCAATGACTTCAACGCGAAACAATGAATCGTCAATATACGAATTGCGGTTCGATCATGCGTTACTCGGCCGAACATTGTCCTCGTATCGGCAAACCAATGATTGGCGAGTCTATACTTCGCCAAACATCGGCCTCATATCGATAAACCAATAATGAACAAGTCTATACTTAGCCGAGCATTGGCCTCGTATGGGCAAACCAATGATTGGCCCGTCTATACTTCGCCAAACATCGACCTCGTATCGACAAGCCAATGATTAGCGAGTCTATATTTGGCCGAACATTGGCCTCGTATCATCAAACCAATGTTGGCCAGTCAATACTCAGCCGAGCTTTGGCGTACAATTGGTTAATCGATCATCGTCCCGCCAACATTGGTCCAAGTATTGGCCGTTACGGTTCGATTGGCGAAACCTACATGGGATTGTCTCCTTTTTTGTAGTGCACAACCGCGTGCGGAGCGCCATACGTGAAATAGTAAAGGAGCAAGCGTCTATTTAAAGTAACCTGAAATACTGATATACTTCAGGGCTACAATATTTAATATCACATAGTGATAAGGAAGCCAAAGCCGATAAACTTTATTTTCAATGGACGAAACTCTCCGAATTTTCTTTTCCATTCGTTTGTACTGAGAAATGTCGATGCGTTTGTCGTCTTACTAGAAGGGAAAGGTCAGCGCCCTACAGGGAGCATAAATATGTCTATAAAGGTGTATAGTACAGCGTGAATGGAAATAACCCAGAGCGGGTGGTTATTCCCAGCATCCACCTGCCAACGGCTCTCGCGTTAGCTGGACAGATAGCGTCGTCTAATCGGAGCCCGTAAATTACCAAATTAATATCCCGCCTCGCCGACTCTTGGCCATCCGTCAAGTGTCAACTTCGGTGCAGATAGGGGCAATTCTATAGCCGCTTCGACCTCTCAACTCCAATGCTCGGTATAACACTAGCGGTAACCTCTGCTCGAGACCATCCTGCGAAATCCCTTCACCGGTGAGTCCGAGCTTTCATGTACGGTAGTCGCCCGCACATTATTTCGTCAAGTTCGATAGCTACCCTTCCTACCCTTCATTTATTGAGTTGGGGAGTATCTTTTTTCATCGAGGAACTTATTTTATCAAGTATGCTGAAAGCTCATCGAAGTCAGACGAAGCCACCTTGCAACGTTTCCTTGTGGGTAGACGATCTGAGAAATGCCCCGTTACAAAAGAGTGACTTTGCGTAACTGTATAATACATTTCTACCTCCTGAAGACTATATATAACTGGAAGTTCAGCAAAAGTGCTCCAAGGGACTACTATCGTTCACAGCATCTTCCTATTGGAACCTATTGAAATATACCACGCCGTTACTGGTGATTTGCACATATAGAGAAGTACTAACAGTTTACAAAAAATTAGCATAAGATCCATCGAACGTCTACGACGAATCTATAACGGAGATTATTAAACTGTTAGAATCTACCAATCCAAGATCTTCTAGAAGATCTGACCCATGATCCACCGAACCAAGTTTGACGAAACTACTGAAAAGGGCAGGACGCCGATCGGGACCCACCGATTTTGCCCGAGCTGCGTGGGTAGAAGGAGGTGGGTTCCAACTTAACGATCTTAAAATATTTCGCCTCAGTGGGCCATAGGAAAGGGTAAAACGCTCTTCAAAGATGTTCGAAAAGAGCTGGAGGGATGTTTTTCAAACATTTCCAAGTCAGCGGCCCAGCGCAGTATTCAAGCGCATTGCCTGTCACCCCGATGGCTTGGGTTCAATTCTCGCTGTCACCTTTTTTTTTTATTTCTCGCATTGTTCAACTGTTTATTGTAGAAATTAAATATATTCAAGCAGTTAATTTATACAATTAGGTGAAGTCTTCAATGAAAATCAAAATCCCGAAAATTCTTGCAATTCATTATGTACGCTGCTTTTTATTCATTATCAGAAATAATTTTACAATTTTTAGGGTGATATTCATCGTAGAAACATTTGAAACATAAATATTTTTCACACCAGGCACATTTTATAAAAGCATTGTCTGAGTAGTGACATTTTTCCGAAACATGCTTCGTACAAGTTTCGACAAAGAAAGCGTATAGGGTCACAGGGGTGTAAACAGGAGCACTGAATTGATGCTGCACGATCGAATGTATTTTAATTGAATCTTCTCTTGGCGATAATTGTCGCTGTTTTTGGGGCGATTCAGGGGCACTTTGTGGTATTTTAATTAGATTTTTGACATGGCGATAGAAATATACATCACACGGTTGAGCCAGCGGAGTACATTCAGGTGGAATGGCCTTCATAGTGCACGTTGCTTCGCCTTGCTCATTGGTAAAATGTCTCATCATCTCCGTTAAATCTGTATTAATAATAATTATATATAATTATAATTAATACTTTAATTATAATATTAATATTATATATTATTATATATATATATATATATAGTAATATAAAAATATAAATTATAAATTAATTATTATAATTAATTATATAATTGTTAGTAATGTTAAATCTGATACGAGAATCGAACCCAAGCCATCGGGGTGACAGACAATGCACGTGACCACTGCGCTACGCCGCTTATTTGGAAATGGTTGAAAAGTATCCCTCAAGCTCTACTCGGAAATCTTTAGGGAGTGTTTTACCCTTTCCTATGGCCCACTTAAGCGAAATATTTTAGGAACGTTAAGTGAGGACGTGTTTGGCGTCTTTCCCTTGTAAGCATTATTTGGCTTTTGATCATCAGCCTGCAAACATTTGGCCAACAACCATCGAATATGTATCAACATTTCATCCTGTATTCAAATTCTACAAAAATTCAGCAGTTTAGTGTCTAACAAGGGACTAATAGGTAAAGTTGTTATTGCGTTTTAAGCATTTAACAGTAGATCGGTTAATCCATGCTCATCTCACTTTGCTGTTGCGAATACTCCGACAGATAAATTGATTTTGGGTATTGAAATCTTCCATGCAGAATCAAACAAGCATTGATTTTCCTAGCATTTTCGTTTCAGCGTAACGTCAACTCGGCATAGCCGGCAATTACATTCTTTATACAAATCAAATACCGTCATCGAGTGTTGATCACACCACGTACCTAATTGGATGTTTTGCACAATCAAAGCGGAACCCAAAATTATCGTACAACTGAAGATACTCTGCTTTACTGAATCCTACGCACACTGCAGTACCCCGCAATCGAGATTTATTGTACCCGTATGAATCCAGAGGTAGCTTTTGATTGTCATTGATTGAATCACGCGTCATTGTTTGCAATTTGCCAGCTACCGACGACTTCGTGTGAAGAACGTTTATTGCGATTGCAGACCTGGTTCTGGTTTTCATCACAGCTCTCTCGGGCGTATATTAGTGGGTGCGTAAGAATAAGAGATCTTGCGACGCTCTCTCGTGAGCGTAAGATAAAAGTGACACGTCATCACCTTGAAATATACGAAGAAAGTTGAAAAAAGTAGATAATCACATGTTGCGCGATCAGACGAGTTGAATCGTTACAAGCTCTCTGTTGAATGCTCTCAAAAGGCGTCGATGACGGCCACGATGGACAACCATAATCTCGCAGTTGTTTCACGAATCCGGTAAAGCAATGTGGAGGATCCAACAGCTTGTCACACCCGGTTCTCCCAACGTGTAGGAACCCAAAGACAGGTCTACGGCATACGTTACTGTTCTCCTTATCTCAAATCATGTGTGTGTATGTGGGTGTGTGTAGCGCATGCTTGCAGTCGTGACCAGAAACGTCCGAGACCACCCAGCACGCCGAACTACCGTATGTTCCATACGTCGTTGTGAGTACGCTATGTTATATTGCCAACCGCGTATGGATGCATAAGCTTCCTGTACACGAACTGTGATCCGCGACAAAGACGACGACAACAACGACGACGGCCCGGCCCCGTGCGGTGTGAGCTCGTAAGTAAGTTTATGCATAACTGTGACTGCATCATGATGCAAGCGAGCATACACACGCTATATTCGTCAATCCGCCTGTGCCAACTGAGGCAGCTTTTCCTACGCATAATTTCTGCCTGTTTTACATCATCCTACGCAGGACGCGGGACGCGATAACGCACGTATTAAGAGTTCGATCCAACCGATCCGTTTATCTATCGGTATCTTGAAATCAATTGTAATCGGTAACTTGAAATAAATTATAACAGGCTTCGTTATTGGAGAACGGGAGTGTGAGAGAAATGAACAGCCTCCATTGGCATCTTCAACGTTATACCGAACGTTTCGAAAAATAGCCAAAGCGTTACAGGTTGACGTATAAAAAAATCGTGGATCAAGCGTTCGTCGGAAGTTTAGGGTGGTGGCACTACCCTGAACTTGACTTCGGTTGGGCTCACGCAGCATCCAAAAATTGCGGCGGTCACACCAGACAAGAACATTTCCACAATGATGCGGCGCGAATATTGTCGAGGCTCTGTACACCCGAGGCAAATGGTTTTAACTACTTTTTTGCAGTTAACTTCTTCGAGTAATTTCTTTTGTAACTATTCCGAATAGTATAGCGACTGGGAGATTAATTTGAATTAGAATTTTTTTTCGGTTCCGATTGTGTTCAAACATGTATTGTATAGCTGTAGGCATATAATACTCGTTCGAATCTAGCGATCCAATCGAGTTCCTGACACCCTTGCCCATGCAAAATCATCCGCTGACTACGAATTTCCTAAGTAGAACTCGATCGGACCAGAACTCTTGATCCGGGACACATTTATATTTAAAAAAAAACCATTTCTTGGGCTGAATGCGGCCTGGGCGAGAATGGGACTTGAAAATTCGTGACTACCAAACGATTTTACATAGAATAAGAGCCTGTCTGAATCATTTTAGCGGGAAATAAAGAAGGTCCATTTTATGTCTTGTGTCATATCGATTATTGGTCGTAGTAATTATGATTCGAATCTAGCGGTTCAATGAAGTTCCCGACACCCTCGAACGCACGTTCGAAAGTAAAATTATCTACTCGTAGTTTCAATACTATTCTGTATTAATTTTGAAATGTCAATATTGAAATTATGCACTTTTATTTTCCTATATTTTTCGCTTGGCTACATGAGCACGGGGACGGGGAGCAAGTGCCCCACCGTGGCTACGCCCTGCATATATTGATTTCTAAATCGACAACCTATTAATTATGTGCATGATTTAACTTGATTCGGACTATATGGAAATAAGAGCTATTTGTGACGTAACGACCCAAAATACTGAACTTGCTACAAATATATCACGATCAGTTTTTACTTTTGGATACGTGCCCTGCCGATAACGCGAACCTTTCATACTGAATAGTCAAAGTCGACGATAATGTTATCTACATCTATCTATCGAATTAATAATGGACATGCAAGATGACCTATTTTCACCTTCCTCAGCAAATATTTCCTGAACAATACGCAGTTCTTTTTTTTTATAAGTGCTTTTGAAGACCTTTGAAAAACCAACATGAATTCAACGGCCTCAAAACAGCATTTCCTCTTCATTGGCATTTATAAAAAGAAGTTCTTCCTTATATTCTTTTTTCGATAAAATGTTTTTTTTTGGTTCGGAATTTTTATACGCTGAAATTCCGGTTTGGGAAAAACATTGCCAATTTTTCGGCGTTCAAAAAATGTTCGTTTCTGTGCATTCCGGCGTTGTTTTAAATCGAGTTATTTTCTATCTTTAATGTAAATGTTTCGTTCATTTTTTGGTCATATTCGTACCCAGTTTTTCTTCTTGTAAAGGTAAACGCATGGTTCTCGAAAAATCATTCACAAGACATTTTTAGTGGAAAGCCAAAATGAAACCTACGTAAGCCTTCCCGTATAGGGGAGACCGGGGCAAAATGGTATAGCGGGGCAAAACGGTACCGGGGCAAAACGGCACTGGGGCATAATGGGATCGGGGCATGATGGGATAGCAAAAAATGAAGTTTCTTGGTGCTTGATTTGGGGCAAAATGGGATAGGGGCAAAATGGGACAGAGAGGAGTGGAATATCAAATTGGGGCAAAATGGGACACACAAAAATGAAGTGTCGCAGCCAGCTGAATTTGGGGCAAAATGGGATGACAGGATAATTCATGCTTCGGCTCTATGAAAGAGCTGTTGAAACATAATCTAATCTAAATGGTGCTTGTGGTTCGTTTCAGTCCACATATACGCAGATAATACGGACTGACCGATATATTTGTCGACACATATCCGTCGATTTCATGGGGAGCGGCGGACCTAGGTTCATAAAACAATTTACGTAAAAATTGGCAAGAGTTAGATTTTCATCAATGGCTTGAAAATCAGTATCAGTAACGTGCAGTTGGCAGAAAATAAATAAATAAAAAAACAAAGAAAGATAAAAACAAAAAAAAACATAAATTGCACGCGTCAGATTATAAAAATTACTTGATTATTTAAATAATTAATAACGACAAAGAAATTGTACCAATCGAATAAGAAGGCTCAAATAACAATTTACGTCAAGTTTGGTACAGTTCTGACCGCAGAATCAAAAGTAATTGTTTAACAAAGTTTAATAACAAATGAAAAATTAGTATTTTTTTGAATGTTGAAGTACTTAAATTTATTGGATTCAACGAATCCTGACGAGCCGAGCACGAACTGTTGTTGTAAAGTCAAAAATTCCACTGTCCCATTTTGCCCCGATCCCGTTTTGCCCCAACCGCCTCTTTCTGAGGAGCCTGATTTTCTCCGGCCCATTTTGCCCCAGTCCCGTTTTGCCCCAATGACGTATTTTCCAGCAGTGTTGATTTTCACTATTCCATTTTGCCCCAAACCCGTTTTGCCCCGGTCCCATTTTGCCCCGGTCCCATTTTGCCCCGGTCCCATTATGCCCCGCTATACCATTTTGCCCCGGTCTCCCCTACATACAAACGCTAGGTTTGATCCGAAACCGGGGATTTAGTCCAAGATCCAGGACTTTTAAACAAGTTGAACAGAAGGGCTGCTAACCATCGGAACAGGGGCAAATTATATGTGTGTTTCATTACACGACCGCGTACAATTAGTTTCTTACTTTGTTCTACAAAGGGAACCTCGGAACTTGAGTCAACGAACCGCCGTTACCGGAAATTTTCAAAACAGATTTATCACGATGAAACGAGGAAAATTTTACCTCACGTAAGATCAATCTAGCTCCACTATAATCAGATTGGCGGAGTTGTACCAAGTTAATTGCCGTTCAAAAGCATTCACTGATGAAATTCAACGATACCCAACACATCGTTTATTTATAGGCGTGAATCAAGTCCCCGTCGAGGTCGAAAAAGACACAGGGAAATAGAACAAAATGAATTTCGGAAAAGACGAGAAGACATAGAACCTAGAGAACAGAAATATCAGGAGGGAATTATAAAGAAGAGAAAGAGTGAGGTTGATTAAGGGGGGAATGTAAAAAAGGAGTATCGCTTACGAATTACGCGAAAAGCAGCTAACTACAGAACCCGGCTCATACTACTTCCTCGCGACACGGCCGCCAATTAGTAGCCTGACATCGAGCTGACTGACCATCGCGCGCCAATGCTCCTACTGCGGTCTAACCGCCAGATTAAGCTTCACCTCCCGCCTTCTTCTTTTTTTGCTTCTCTCACTTCCCTTCATGCCCTTTTCCTCCCGCTTCGTCCCTTCATAGACATGTTTGCGACTTTGCCAACTCGCCCACGATCTTCGACCAGTCTTTTTTTTCGTTTTTATTCCGCCTCTTCTCCCGTCAATATCTCATCCAGCATCTCCTGACGTTCCCGCGAAGATAATCCGCGCTACACCGAAGCAGGTAATCGTTTGGCTTTCTGTTCCTTTCTTTCTTTTCTACGATACAAGCATGTTTAATTAGGTAAGGTTTTATTTATTGTAACCTCAATTAGGTACGAGGAAAAATAGTTGGACGGAGATCGATGGTTGATAAAACAGTTTTCAATGTATCGGAGTTCAAGGCAAGGCACATTGACGTTCACGGATGTTCATTGGAACCGGCAACGCATCGAGTTTATTCCACAATTTTATGGATAATCATACGGCCATATGTTCAAAGATCGAAGTATGAAGCGAACAGCGGTTCGCCGTGTGAATCGGAGGGTTAGGCTGGTTCGATACTTCTCAGTGGTGGCTCGTGTAGCGAAGCTGACGTTCCTTACAGAGGTGGACAGCCGTATACTTGGTCTTATTAACGACAATTATATGAATACATAACGGTCGTTGGTGAGTACCGAGTCCCGGTGACTCTTCGTTCACCCGCTCGATCGTTTGCCTCGGCCTATTGGACTCGCTTCGCCTGTGTTTCATTCTGCTTGCTGGGATTTGCCTTGCTCTTCTCGATGGCTTGATGACTCTTGCAATCGTTTGTCGACAGACTCGCTTGCACGAGGAGAGCCCATGCTTTATGAATATTAACTATCCTTTACCCTCTCTCTCTCTCTCTCGTACTCTCTCGCGCGCTCTTTCTCTTTCTTTCGTTTTCTTTTTTGCGACTATTTTATGATGCGACTAATAATAATAATTTGTTCACCGTCCATAACCCGGACGAGACGTCTTCTCATTTGTTACTTAATGTCCAACATATGTCAAGTCTTGGCACGATTTAGGCCAGCTTTGCATGCACTCGGAAATGAAATATTACTGATCTCGTGAGCAGTGTTTGCTTAAAAACCAATGCTTGCAACGCAAGAGGCCATCCAACGAGTGTCATTCCAACCCAACTGCTGATTTAGTAATGAAGAGAATCACGGTGAATTGAAGCTGACCTCTCATTGAAATCATCAACGAGAATTGCCTTCTGTGCTCACAAGTTTAAACGAAGGCTTTGATGCAATTTGCAGTCTCAAATATATTTTCAACAATTAGTCGCGCCAAAGTAATCACGGACTTGTGGCAAACCAGAGAACTCATTTTCTAATTTATTTTTTCTTAAATAGGCCTTTTTATTATTGAACTATTTAGGCTTAAGTGAGTGGAAATCGGGTATGCGAGTTTATGAAATGTAAGGTGAAGAAAAATACTTTTTCTGATGCGATACAATCAGTTCTCTTTCAACCGATTTTCACAAATATTCAATTTTGTCTTTGGCGTGGTCTGTCTACGCTATACATTTTAGAATTTGTCACATCCGTAAGTAATTATTGGTTCAATGAAGAAATACAATAACTAAAATACTTATCATGATTATACCATTCTTACAAACACTATACGTTTTCTACTACTTTAATTATTTTTTCAATGAAGAAATATATTTACCCAAGTGGAAATCTTGCTCCGGCTACAAGGAAGACCTGATCAGGCTTTCTGATTTCTTTTTCCGGTCTTGATCAGGATTTTTTTATCAAGCCCTGATAATTTTTGAAACGCAATCCCTGACTTCGGTCTGATAAGGGTAAAAATGAAAGCCTGATCAGGGCGAAAAGCAAAGACATGCAGTTCGAAGAGAGAAGTTCACTGTTGCTTCGGAAACCACTACTCGTTACATTATTCATTGCACTGCCAAAAAAATATGTAATTTAAATAGGATCTATTTAAATCAAGTAGGTTTTTTCTACGATTCTATTTGTTTCAAATATATTGTTTACAATATTCAATAGAATATTTTATAAGTCGAAAATAAATTGAAATACTTAATTTAGAGTTCTACCACAATGATTTTGTATCATAATCTGTCATTCTCTGGCCTTCTGAATGGATTTTTTCGAAGAAAATATTTCTGCATCCACATGGGATTGAACCTAGAACCTACTTACTCATAGCTACGCACGATGCCCCTACGCTACCGAGTGTTTGTAGCATTTCGGTGGCATAAGAGAATTGTTCATTGTATTACATAAACTATATCAATTCGTTAATATCATTGTTACAATTAGAAAGTTTTGTCGAATATCATGCTATAGATTTTTCAAACATAACCAAATAACCATATATATATATATATATATATATATATATATATATATATATATATATATATATATATATATATATATATATATATATATATATATATATATATATATATATATATATATATATATATATATATATATATATATATATATATATATATATATATATATATATATATAGTTAACATTTTTGACGATATCGATTTTTGGTTTTCGATAGTTTCTCCAAATATAACCTTTCAAGAATATTGCCAGAAAGTATGAAGTCGATCCGTTAAAAATTACGGAAATTATGGGCGTCCATGGATAGATTTCGCGAATCGGCGAACTTCAAACACGTGTTTCTCGAAAATCACCACACCGATCAACTTCAAATTTTACTAGCGTCTTTTACATATCAAAGAGCAGTGCTTGAACGAAGAAATTTTCTTTTCGATGCATTTTTTTTTATCAACGAAAATGACGCGTTTTTTTTCACCGATAATCGATACTTTCATTTCGGACTGGGTCATTGTTTCAAAAATCAATGTTTATTAAATCCTTCGTCCAAACAATAGATAGTTGCATCCACAAACTGACTGCGTTTGAGTTTTGTTGAGTTTCGGATCGTTGGTTTTCGAGCAGCAGTGATCACCGCAAAGGACGTTTTTCAAACAGCGGCCTGAACAAACCATTGTATATACTACATTTATAAATATTTTTCAATACAATTGCTAAAGATACTGCCCACGTTTTCCTAGAGAAAAATCACGAGAGTTTCGCTTTTTCCAGCCATGAGCTAAGTGTAACCCGTTAACGTTTTCTGGGCGCACGGAATTCCCTGTATCATCCACTAAGTGCAGAATGTTATATTTCAACGATTGCATAAATTGATAAAATGACAAAGGCACGGTTTGTTACGGCATTTATTCTTCTCGGATGGTATTCATCGAAAGGTTCAAGTAGAACGAATTTATTCATCATCCGAACGTGTACAGAGATAATAACTTTGGTATAAAAGGTCGAGGGACACGTGTACGTAGATATGTACCAATGGACATTGGAATATTATCAGGCAGCGCAGACTGCCAGTGATAATTATTACGTCCGTGTCGTATCGCATTATACGGCCTCTTTGGAAAAGCCAATTTGAACATCTACCCCTTTCTCTCTGTTTCTCTCGCTCTCTCTCTCTCTCTGTCTCTCCCTTTCTCGCCCTCCCGCGCGTTCTTCTCTATCTTTGTCTGTTTGAATCTCTCCTCGCTTTTTACTTCCACCCTTTTATTTTTTCCCGCTCTTCCTTTAACCAGCCTTCGCAGCCCCTGACAATTCTTCTTGCACCGTCCAGTTTGCCGTTCATTTTTCGTATCGTTTATTTTTTTTATCACTATGGTCTCGGTTCACCGGATCCCGAATACGCTTCACACAGTGGCGTTATGGAAAGGCAGCAGGGGATATGGTTTGTGAGATGAGACCGGAAGGGGTGGAGAGTCTGCTCACGTCAAGTTTTATTACGGAATGATATTCGCTAATTGAGGGCGAAGATAAAAACAACCTGCGACTAATAATCCTTCGGGTGTTTCGTATTGTAGTTCAATGTTCTTTTGCTATATGTATATTTGTAAGATAGAAAACGAGGACGTATGAAAGCAGTAGGGAGTCTCGTGGGACACTCGCGAGTCTCACGGATATGATCGTAGTTCTTGCTGCGTTGAGCCTCGTCTGTTCTGCACTCTGACATCTATTGCATTTACGGAACGCGAGTCAAAACTCTAGCTCCCGCGGATCATCTCTTTTACCCTCCGATCCTTCGTCTCAACTCGTACATTCCACGATATTGTTATGTTTATCCTATTTGCGGATGCTAGGACAACGTGATAATACGCGGATGAGGGTCTTCACTATCGCAAATGTGATGAGGATCGATGGCGAGTTCGAAACGTGCCAAAACGTACGGTGAACAATAAGTGCAGGCCCCTTCGCTGCAGAAAACGTTAAACGAATGTAGCCTCGTCATTTGCCTGGATTAAGAAAGAATTTGCTTAGCGGAGTGTTCGGTATTGATGCCCGTTCTTATCCGCAGGAGAAACATTCTAAATGGAACAAGCATTATTTACGAAAGATGAAAGACTGCACTACGCCGTTTCTGCTTTATAGTGCTTAATTATTAAAAAACGAAAGACAAAAGAAGTAATGAAAATATATTTCGCATCATCTACCGGAATGAAAGCGTACATAAATACGGGTCTGAGTGCCGTCGAGATTGAAGTAATTATCATACACGTACGAAGCGGCCGACAGTTTTTTCATCCGCTTAATGGCTAACTCGTCGAGTAGGCAATATAAGAGAAGCAATGAAAACACCATGTCGGGCAAGTGAGCCGACGGGTGATGGAAATGTCGTCGTCGTCGTCATCATCGTCGTTGAAGTTGTCGTAGTTATTAATCGTGGGGGTGTCGTGATTATGTGATTCGAATCGCGAATCGAGTAATGTCTCTTCAACGCTTTCGTTATATTTCGATCGACACTTCGCATTTTTCTATTTCGTTTTTTCTTTCCCTTGGATTCAATGGTTTAATCCTCAAAATAATAATCCATATTACAGAGATTGCATGCATACATATATACATACTCATATGCATGCAATCTCTGTAATATACACACACACACACACACACACACACACACACACACACACACACACACACACACACACACACACACACACACACACACACACACACACACACACACACACACACACACACACACACACACACACACACACACACACACACACACACACACACACACACACACACACACACACACACACACACACACACACACACACACACACACACACACACACACACACACACACACACATATATATATATATATATGTATGTATCTATGTATATATATACATACGGAGTGTGCCACTAGAGTCCAGATGACACTTAAATTGAAATTCACGCTATTTTATAGTTCACCTGGAAATGCCAAGTGGATGTACTGTAGACAAAATCTGTTTAGATAAGATCGAAATGAGTAGATAAGTATTCAAAGGACCGCTTGGTATGCATACAAAAGTATTTGTTCATATTTAATATTGGCTTAAATACTTGAAGCCGATAAAATGAAGTCGTTTACATGGTTTCAATTCAGCCTCATAGGTTTTTGGTTAGTAAAATATAGTTTCGAACCGAGTTGAGAGAAGAATCCGCCTTAATGGCATTGAAAAATAGAGAAAATTCTTGAAAAATGTTTTCCAACGCTTCCATTTGCTTCACCCACAGTGCGTCAGTAGAGGTTACGAGTTTTAGGACAATATCAACAAGCAATAAATTCGTTTCAAACAACAACAAAAAATAGAACTCTCCATCATACGAAATGACAAGTTTATAAACAAAAGGGAAAGGGTTTTTTTTGTAGGAAACGTTTTTTAATCCAAATTTACTTTCGTTATTTATTTCGGCTGTACAACTAAAATTGAACACCCAGTATCAAGAGGCATGGCAGCACCGTGACGCCAAGTTATTAATAAGAAATTAATAAACGTCCAAGAATGCGCAGCGAATTCTTATATAGTGCAAAGTCGATTTTTACAGGTCATTTTTAAACTTGGACTCATTAAATATATACAGCCTTGGCCAAAAGTATTAGGCACCCTGTAAATGTTCTACCCGGACTAAAAATCGAATATCTCGGCGAAAAAGTATCGGATACCAATTTACCAAATGGGATATTGAAGCGTACAAAGCCAGCTTCATTTTGCTTTTTTAATTTTGCGATTTTTTTTACCCAGTGCGTCATTTTAAAAATGCCGGTTTTTCACGATTTTCGCACTTTGGAAAATCACGTGCGGGACTTTGGAAAATAGTAATCGTGAACAACCAGCATTTTCAAAATGAAATACCGGGTACAAAGAAATCGCACAAATGAAAATAAAAAAGCAAACTGACGCTCGCTTTGTTCGCTTCAAAACCCCGTTTGGTAAATTGGTTTACGATTTTTTTCCGCCGAGATATTCGATTTTTAGTCCGGATGGAAAAATTACAGGGTGCCTGATACTTTTGGCGAAGGCTGTATATCCTAACCGTCCAGGTCTGTCGTGGGCCGTTTAGGACACACAACGAGATGAATTGTAGTAAGTTATTTGCGAAAAACATTTGCAAAAATATAATAATATTTGAGAAAGTTTACTTAAACGAAATAACATCTCCTAGTTTCTACATCTATACGAAGCTTCATAAAAATGCGTGATGTAATTGGGATTCCAAGTAATAGAATAACTCCATGTGAATAACATACATAAATTACATGAAAATATTTAGTCCATAAACAAGCTTTAGATCTAAGATTCAAACATTGTTTCATAAGCTTAATGTGAATTAAACATGACATAAAAAGGCCGATTGGTGGCCATTTTCGAAAAAAAATAAATATGCAGTGAAAACCGGTTATAACGACATTGAAGGGGCCATGCAGTACCGACGTTATAGCCGATAGTCGTTGCAAGCGATATATGCACAATGTTGTACTCCAGATTTTGTCGTTATATGCGATACTTCGTCTTAATCAAAACTTTTGTCCTTTCGTCCTTTTTCGCTCGTTTTATATCCAATAATTCATCCACGAATTGTGTTCATATTTCTTTAAGGCGTTACCCCCACTTGTAGCGCAAAAAAGGCCTTTTTCATGAATTTTTTTAAAGAAAACTACAAAACTTTTTTAATCGATCAATATACCATCTTAAAGAAAACATCTTGAAGAACTTTCAGTAATTTTTTTATTGAAAAATATTACATTGTTTAGTGGCAAATGGCCGTCAATGAAATAATGTTTTTATATACACGGTTTGCGATGACCAACATTGCGGCGAAGTGGATCGTCTCAAAAAAAAAATGCGGATGGTTTTAGTCAAATATAAGTATAAACTAGTCTTTAATCGAAGGATTTTAAAAAATATTCATTTTTCACAAAATGGCGGACAGTCAAAGTTAATGGTTCGATTTTAACGAAAAAAAATCGAACGATTAAAGACTACATTTTTATATATTAAATAAGCCTGCAAAATTTCAAGAAGATCGGTTTATTAGTGTTCGAGTAATCTTGGTCACCGACTTCAGAAATGCCATTTTGAGAAAAAACGCGTTTAAAGTTTCAATTTCAGTTTACACGAAGAAAATATTTTTTTTTGTAAACTTACATAGAGTCATCTATTCCGGGCCCATACAGAAGTATGGGCCCGGATACTTATACATCAAAAAAATCGATTTTTTCAAAATCGCAAGTGGGGGTAACCCCTTAATGGGTTAGCGAGTATAAGAAAAAGGCGTACAAAAGGGTACGCCGGTTTGATCACCTACACTCTTCACTGCTTAGCCCCCTCGTGATAAAGCATGATTATACAATGCTCCAACTATAGACTTGAATTATTGAATGAATGAACGCGCCGAACACTCCCTTCTTTTCTTTATAATATTAGTCTAAATATCGAATATGTTTCGCATTAGCATTCCTGAAGCCATATTTAGTTTTTTGCGTAAAACATGAACTTTGATACGAAATTATTTTAAATCGAAATATCAGAACAAGCTGTATCTATTTTCTCTTCAAATTTGTTGTTAAGTCAGCAATTGCGAACAAATGGCAGAACACGTCTTACAGTTGAAACTAAAGGGTTTCTAGTACAGTAATTATCAGGTGTGACACTCTAAATAAATCATCAAATAAAAAAATGAAACAAATTAAGTAGGAAGTTGGGTGTAAATCCGTATTGGCACTTAATTGACGAATTAAGTCAGATCGATCTTTAAACTACGTAAATTTCAACCGGCTCCCCAAAGTTGACAAAGAAAACGGATTTTTGTCAAAAAATTCTACTCTGTATGTATATTTTTAGCAATATATCTTGCACTCTCTGCCCTCTTCTGGCCGTTCTCTGGTTGACTCGTTTCCCGCGGATTCGCGCTTCGTCGCGTCATCTATCCCCACGCACAAAAGTCTGTCGCTCCCAGAGCATATCTGAGCAACAGATGAGAGAAAGAGCAGAGACCGATCCGGTGAAGGAGCCACTTACTTCACACCCGTTCGCAGCTCCACTCCCTGTCGTCGTTCCCGTCGTCGTCGTCGCCTTCGTCATTCGCGTTTTTGCCTTGGCATACTCTATAAATAGTCGGGATGTCGACGCGACATACACTCTGTGACACAAAGCATTCACGAAACGCGGCCCTCAACTCCGACGCTTCGGGCACGAATGTTTTCCGAGCGTCATTCAGAAGTCATTCTCCCGGTTCAGACGCCGAGACATTCCGAAGTCATTGGGTGCAAGGTCGCGGGCGATGTAACTAAAAATTTTTCTTCGCACACACATACATGCAGGTTGAATACCGTGCTGAACAATATGAATGTTAACTTGGAAATATATATATATATATATATATATATATATATATATATATATATATATATATATTCACTACTGACAAAAATTAGAGGAACAAAATATTTCCGAAAAGTTTGGGTAATTTTAAATTGTTCTATCTCCGTGACAAATCGCGGTAGGGGCACATTTAAGAAAAAATATTTGAAAGCTCGAAATCTCTGGTTTTTGAGCTTGATTTCAATTATTTTACCCTTTCTTACTAATGAATCAAAAGAAAAATCGTGAAAGAATTTTTTTTAGATTTTTTCAGTGTTTTTCAGAAAGGTCTACAGACAAAAGAATTTTTTTTTCTTCACGGACGCAATCAGATCTCATTTCCTTGTTTTTTTCCTTTTAATTTGAGCTCTGAAAGAGGTCTGTACGATAATTTGTCGTACAGTTATGAGCTATCAAAGCCAAAATAACGCTCATGACTTTGAGAACCAATATCTCATGAACCAATCATCGGACGGAAAGCTGACGGGCGGTTTCGAGAAGCTTCAAGAATGCCCTTTAAGAGGGAAAAATCTATTTTTCAACGAAAAAAAAAATTCGATGTAAAAAATTGTCGTTTGTTCCTTAAATTACGAAAGTTACGATATCTCCACAGGTGCCCATCGCAACCATTATTATGTTGAGGCATTTTTCCTAAGTATCCACAAAAAGGATGCACAGCGTTAAGTTGCTCCGATTTCTTTATCCCTGTGACCCGAAAGCTCGCAGTTTGGAAATTTTGTAAAAAAAATTAAAGGAACGTCATTATTAATTTTAACCACGGTTAATTTGTTTTTGAGTTACTATAATTGATTTTCGAGATTTATCGGTATTCTCGCTCTTATAAAGTGACAATCGAAATTAAAATTGAATTGTTGTTTATTTTCATATTTTATATTTTAAAAAAATATATTTTCAATTTTAAACGTGTAATTTTATTTATGTGCCAAATTCTCAATTTAAAGGGCTTTGCTTTTAAATTGATTTAGGGCATCCCCCTCAAATCCCCTTCAAAAAACGAGGAAAAGAGACGTGATTGCGTCATCGATTAAAAAAATTCCCTTGTTCGTAGACCTTTTTGGAAAACGCCGCAAATTTTTTTTTCGCGAGTTTCCTTTTGCTTTATCAGTAACAAAGGGTAAAAAAATGTGAGGGTCAAAGCTCGAAAACTAGAGACTCCAAGCTTCAAAATGCTTTTTTTCGCCTACGATGATTTTCCGCGGCGGGAGAGAAATTTCAAAGTGACCTAAAAATGTCGGGTATTTTGTTGGTCCTTCAATTTTTGTCAGTAGTGTATATAGTAATCGAGTTTTTAAATAGTAGAAATTATTTAATAATTTTATCGACTATGATTAAAGGGTTAGGCTATTGTGACGAGCCAAAAATCAGGGTTATTTGAACAAATTAATTTTGTAGGAATAAGTAAGATGATTGAAAAATCGTTTGGACATTTATTTGTATGTACATTAAGAAAGTTGTTTATGAAATTTCATAAAAAATATTAAATCATCAAAGAATTTATAAACAATCTCGTGAAGGACCTTTGAACGTGAGAGGCTGAAGGTTGTACTTGATTTTGCCCACCCGGTTGATGTACTACAAAAACATGGGTTTTTTTTCTTTTTAAAATAGACAATATTGGCTAAGACTTCACGGAGCTTTTCTTTTTAATCGTGTTTTAATCATCAGAAAAGAAGTTTTTATTTTTTTAACTTTTTTTAAATTTCGAGGACAAATTAAATCATTGTTGTTGACAACTGATGAACAAAAAGCTAAGAAGCAAAACATAGATGAAGACTAAACTATTATTACACTGAATAAATGTACAAATTTTCAAGTCAATCCGCCAAACCCAAACGAAAATGCGTTTAAAGTTTTACTAGCAGTTTTACTAGGCTGTAAAGATAAGTTTATCTCTAATCTGTGATTCCTGCACCATATATTGGACCTTCCTCTACAACTTGAGTCGCACGAGGCGACAAACGAGTTTTCGCAATTTTCAGAGTACCCTAACCTCTTGAGGAGGTGACTGACTAAGTATAACAAAACAAAAATAATCCGTGATTTCGTGTTGTACATCAAGTGCTTCGAAGAAAAGACCGTCAATTAGGGACGCAGTGTGAAAGGGTGGTGTCTTTATTGGCATCTTGTTTTCGACTAAACTGTCGAACTGGAGAATTCTGGAACATCCATGGTCTAAACGTAATTAACATGGCGTCATTTATTTTAAGACGTTAGACCACAGTAACGTGTATAAAATCATGTGCGAATTTAACAATTTTTTTTCGTATGAAAAAGTGATTCACTCATAAAATTAATTATACATCTATTTAGTATGAATATTAAGCTATTAGAAAATATATATCTTGTTTCAATGTCCAAAATGGCCGACTACTAATATTTCCTTTTGTTATCTTTTTTTTAGGAGTTCCGCGGCGTGACATTTAGCATCCACAATTTTTTACCTAGAGCAAAAAACAGAAATTCTCGTCAATCTACATCAAAATACCTAGAGAAGTGCGTACGGAATTTAAAAAGTATTGTTTTGTTCAAAAGTTGTTGGCATTTGAACTTAAGAAATGAACTTTCGTTGAAACATTTCGTTATAACTGCTCATAAACTGCTCATAAAATGAAAAGTTTTCGATTAATCAGAAATTCCGTACGTACTTCTCTGCGAAATGCAATTAGAAACATAACTTTTTAATTTGAAGTAAATCGAGTGAAAATTGCTGAAGTTATTTGCCACGCCAATTGGAAAAAAGATGTTTCGAGAAGTTTCGAGTCGTCGGCCATTTTGTACATCGAAAAAAAATATATATATTTTCTCTAACAGCTTGATATTCATACTAAATAGACGTGTAATTACTTTTATGAGTGAATCACTTTTTCATACAAAAAAAATTTGTTAAATTCGCACATGATTTTATACCTGTTACGCTGGCCTAACGCCTTAAGGAAGCATTAAATTGAAGTTCGACGAGTTCGACGTCGCACTTTCTCGCGAGTAGATCAAATTGCCTTTCGACATTGCTATCGAAAAAATATTTCTTCCCGTATCGGAGGTCATTTTCCTATTTTTTAAAAGTGGATGTTATCTGCATATTGTACCTCAACATTTATGTTTTTATAGCCGCTTTATCTG